>JAEQBH010004100.1:0-186748 GCA_016808115.1 Tetrastigma voinierianum
GTGACAAAGAGCCATGGAAGTGGCAATCTACTTTTCAGATCCCTCTTAGATGTGAGAAAAACATCAACAGCCATGTCATCCTGAGTTGAGAAAAATATCCTGAATATCTTAAACAGTATGTTCTTGGTGAGATCACGAGAAATTCTATTTACACCCCCTCTATTTCTCTACACACCCCATTAAAAAAACACATATAGGAAAATACACATTTACCCTTAATCCTAATTTTTCTATTTGTTTCTTCTTCTTCTTTATCTCTCTGCACCCCAACTCCTTCTTATACGCAGCCGTTTGTGTTTTATACCTTCTTTCTTCATACGGCTTCCGTTTGGCCTTGAGAATGGAGTTAAAAAATAGTGATAATGGCGTTGCCTTGAGCTTTACAACGGTGGAGAAGGAAGACGAGTTCGTTTTTTTCGCAGAATACACTTAATCCGGATTCGAAAATCCAGATATTAAAACAGTGTCCGGATATTGAAATCCGGGAATATTCTCTATTACCGGATTTAACAAATCCGGATTATAGACAAAATCCGGATAACAAAATTATGTAGAACATTGTTAGAAACGGATTTGACAAATATCCGTTAAATAAAACATACCCCGGATTTGGAAATCCGGATTTTCATGTTGCAACCGGATTTGGAAATCCGGAAATTATGATGTTCCCCGGATTTACAAATCAGGTAGAAATATATCAACGGAGACGGTATATCCGAAAGTGGGAGCAAAGGAAGTCCCGATTGGATGAGTCGGAAGTTCAAAAGTCTAGCGATGCAAAGTTAGAGAGATATGTGCTTCATATTCAAAATCCAATAAAACATTGTTGCTGGATATGTCTCGATGAATTACAGGAGGGGAGCAACCATGGTGCATGTAAGACAAAGCTTTAGCCATGCCTTTAAAAACATTTACCCTCATTCTCCAATCCAATTGTATAACTTCTTCCTCATTCCCAAGGATGCTCCCCAAGCTTCCCCTTTCCATAAACTCATAAACCAAAAACGAGTGCTTTGAATTGGAACATGAACCATAAAATTTCACAATGTTTCGGTGCCGGATCTCTGCTAAAGCTTGAATCTCGCTTTCGAAAGCTTTCAAATCAACCATCTCATTGTTTTCTGTTAAGCGCAGGCGTTTGACAGCAAAAACTCTACCTGTTTGTAGAATAGTAGCCTTGTAAACATCTCCATGTCCTCCAGTGCCAATGCAATATTTGGAGTCGAAGTCTTCGGTTGCACAGACCGATGCCTTCATATGAGCTTCTTTATCATGGCTCCATATTGCCGTAGATCTTCTTCATTATGTGTGCCTCTCTAATTTTAGCCTTTCTGTTTCTTAACCTCCGGCAAAGGAAATAGGTTCAGATGGCGGAAAATATAGGAATGCTCAAAATAAGAACTAGAAGCAACTTAGAAAGTTCTTTCGCTTTACAGTGTGCATGCCTTAAGAAGCGATGGGAATTGCCACACAAACCTTTGTTATTTGTAAAGGAGCCTCGAATGGAGCTTCAGGAAGGCCTTGATCTTAAGGCAGGACCATCTAGTTGATTGTGAGATATCATGAAGTCAAGCAGCGGATCCAATGAATGTAGAGGGCCAGGGCCAATAGAGCATGTTGTGGGAGCATCTTGAGAAGGAGAATTTCATCTAATATGTCGGGTACAATTTTTTTTGTCAAATTGAATCTTTCACACAGGTTGTTTGATGACGATCTTAAAGTAGCAGAACATCATGAATCGGGTGAAGTGGAGAATTTGGATGTGATGCAGGACATCATGGAATCCGGATAAAATCACTTCATCCGGATATCATGAAATCCGGATTACATGAATTTCTCGGACATCGCAAATCCCCGGTTGGAAATCATTTTCGGACATCATGTCAGAAAATAAGATCTCACGGATTCAATGCATCCGAGTAGAAAACTCAACCCGGATTTGAGAATCGGTAACGTCCGAAAACCAAAACGAGACAAAATTTCAAAAAAAAAATACAACTTCTTCATATTTCTTGATATTTGCGGTGGTACGAATAAACACAACAAAAAAACGGGGTTGGGTTCTTGTTGAATCTCGGTTGGGGTTCTCGGATGGTTTTAGGTAAAAAGCAGGAGGATAGGTTTGGGAAATCGGATGGAGAATTTGGGTTATGGGGTGTATGGGGTAGGATGGGAATGTTGTTTTAAAGGAATGAAATTGTAAAGTTTATTTTTAAGGGTGTAATTAGTAATGGGGTGCGTAGAGGCGCGTTAAGGGTGTGAATAGAACTACTGCGAGATCACTAGTTGTCTGAGTGGCCTGCACAATTAACCCATAGAATATTAGAATAATCCTAAGTATGAGCCAAAGGATCATAAAACGATAAAACATGAATACAATTATATTTTCATGCTAAAATTCAAGATCACGGATCGAATTATGAAGACCCCAATCCGTCATTTTATATATTTATAATACAATATGTTAGTTTGTTAGAAAATTAAGGACAAATATCTTGATGTTCCTTAAATCAAAGCCATCTGATTAAATATATGTTTATTTATAATCCCATAAAATTCATATACTAAAACTTGTCAATAATGGATTTATATTGTTTCTCTTGCCTTGATTAATTGAAAATTTACTTCTTTAAATATTTCAACCATGATCATATTTCAAAAATGTTCATCCTTTTGGATAGGGAAGTGATAGTCTAAGTTTTGTTCCAAAATAATATATTTTTTAAAAAAATTATCAATCTAATTTGTTTTTGAAAAAAATACTTAAACTAATATGTCCTCATCAAAATCGTAATTAATGACTATAGTTTTAAATTTTTTAAAGTTAAAACCGTAGTTATTGATTATAGTTTAAGCTTAAAATTAAAAGCGTGATTTACCAACTAGGAGTTTTTAAATGCTGGACTGAGCATTATTTTTAACAATGTATTAGATTTATATTATTTTCCTTTTTTTTTAAATGTATTATGGGATAAAACTCCATAATCTATGTTCTTAAGTCTAAATTATGTACCAACTAAAGAATGATGAGATGGATTACGAAGCATAATAACAAATAAAAAAGGTTTCATACAGTCATCGAAGGCATTAATGAATGGGAAATTTTGTTCAATTTTTTAATTGTATTAAGCTTTTTTAAGTTTAATAAATATTCAAGAGATAATGACCCTTTTTCTAAGTCATCAATATATTTTCTTAGGAATTTATTTATTTCTCAACTAAAATAAAAGTAAATTATTCTTTGAGACGTTATCATCTATGTATCATATGGGGACATCAAACATTATGTTAAAAAGACCTTCTTTCATAATTGTTTTAGCTTATGAAGTGATCCTTCTAACCACATGTTTGGAAGAATTAGCGGATGAGGGAATCCAAAGGGAGAAAATATGCAGGAAACTGAAGTGGTGTTTGTTTTTTTCACTTAATATTGAATTTTGAGCTTAATGCTGAATAGTACTTAATAGCATTAAGTATTAAGTTGTTTATTTTTTAACATTGGGTAGCGAGTAAGGATGACAACGGGACGGATTATTTGGAGTTCTCGCCATGCCTCGCTTTTAATGAGACGGATTTGGTTTAATTGTAATCGAGTTTTTAACAGGTTTGAGTTTATTTTCTCAATTTTGAGACGGGTTCAGGATGGATTCAGGTATTGTTACTCCCATCCCGCCTCGATTATATTTTAAAAATAATTTTTTATTGTTTTATTTTATACTTTAATATAAATAATAATAATAATAATTAGAATGTTTTTTAATAAATAATTTATAAAAATTCATAATATTTTATTTTTATGAAATATATTAATTTTAATATAATAAATATAAAAAAAGCAAATATAAAAAATCAAATCAAAAATCAAATGTAAGCAGGCGGGTTTGGAGGTACTGCTTATCCCGCCCATACTGCCCCCGCCCAGTTTAATTTTTAAATGAGACAAGTTTGGGAGTGAAAAAAATAAATGGCCGGGTCGGATGAACATCCGTCCCAAACCCTTCCATTGGCATCCTTAGTAGTATGTATTGCTAGCACTTTTATTTGTTAGGCAACGATGAAGTTTTTCTTTTTTAGTGGAAAATGAATTTTTCTGAATAGAAAAAGCCAAATATTTTCACTTTTTCTATTAAGAACTTTTTTAAAAAATTTCAGCAATAAGTTATGAAATTTTTTAAAAACAAACAACTTAATACTGAAAACTGAATAGCTTTCAGCATTAAGTCAAAAAACAAACACCACCTAGAGTGTAAGAAATGAATCCTTCATGGAAAGAAAGGTCCAAGGTTTACCTAAAGGTACATCGGCATTATGAAGGTTGGTGTAATTACAATTTTTCGGTTTAAAAGGTTATTTAAAGGCATAATATTCATATTAAACTCAAACCTTATAAGTGTAGTACCATGGTCTTTAGGCCCATTACTCAAATGGACTCAGCTTTGTTTGGCCAAAGCGCTTTGACCGTAATGAAGCGGTTTCAAACACACTACCATATTAAAGCGGGGCACTACTACAAAGATATTCTAATTTGAATGCTAATGATGTAAGTGTGATACGTTTATAAGACTAAGAATTTCTTTCGATTTTTAGTTTTTGTGTAATAAATGAGTACAGTTTCCTTCTCCGGCTATAACGTTTGTCAAAATGTGTACCAGTAATGAGAACATATATCTATAATGTTGTGGGTTTTATAAGTTCTTGAGATCATTTTTAGATATTTTCTTGAACCCTTTATTGACTTAGGATCTCCTTACAAGTTTAATTGAATTATTATGTAAAATTTTCTATCAAGTATTTGGTCATGGGTTATATATATATATATATATATATATATATATATATATATATATATATATATATATAAAAGTGGTCATGGTTTACATCATTTAGGAAGTGTATGTCTTGGAATGGGAATTAAATAGTAGGTAAATATTAAACAACATGACAGTTATTAATAGTCGGTAGGCTGCATAAAAATTTGTGTTTGAAAATTTGTCTTTGTTATTTTCCTTATTCTTGTGTTCCTACTGCTTTAGAGTTGGTTCAAGGATCCTGCCTTCACATGCCCACTTTATTTAGAGCCATATTTACTATTAGCTCTACCCCTTAATATATTACTAATCAGTTGCTTATTCCAAAAAAATGTTTTCCTTAAATGTTTCCTTATGCATATTTCATTTATGCTAAGACAAGTAATTGATTTGCAGTTCCAAGCTTTTGATTTCCACAGTACAACAAGAAATGAGCCTTTCTTGCAACTTTTTCATTGTCTTTATGTATCCCTTATTTGTAAGTGTTAGTTTGAAAGAATTTGTTCATCCAAATGCAATGAGACTTCTTTCCACTCCACAAGTCGGTCTTGGATTATGCGAGGCGTGACCTATGCAGTGGTCGAGACTCGTCAAAGTGAGATTCTTGGGCTCAGGGCATTGGGGCCTTGTTGGCGATATAGCTGGCGATCTTTGACTTTAGGTTGTATGACTTGTGTGAGTGAGTCGAGACTCATCAAAGTGAGCTCTTGGTTCGAGGCGATGAGGCCTTGTTGGCGATATAGCACGGCGATCGACTCCCCAGTTTGCGTGGCACGTGCGAGTGGTCGAACTCGTCGAAAGTGAACTCTTGCAGACTCCGGCGTGAGACCCCAGTTAGTGATATAACCCAGGTGATCGACTCACCAGGTTGCATGACTGTCTCGGAGTAGTTGAACTCGTCAAAGTGAGCCTCTTGGGCTCGAGAGGCCTTGTTAGCGATATAGCGGCGATCGACTCTGAGGCTGCGTGGCTGTCTGAGAAATCGTCGAACTTCGTCAAAGTGAGCCTCTTGTGACTCTCGGGGCGAGGCCTTGTTATCTAAAGAGCTCTGTAAACTGAACCGATTCGCGTTGCCCTCTGACTTTCAATTCTTGGAAAGATGCGAGTGCCTTTAATGCTGGTTCGTGGAGAATCGAAACTTGATTCCTGAGTTCCTAGTGCTTTTATCCCTTCTTATAAATGGCGGCTTCATCGCTATGGAGGTTGCATGCTTCGGATATTGCTCCTTGGTGTGTATTGAAATCTGTTGAAATGAAACGTGAGAAGCTTGATCGTCTGCAATAGGGATCCGCTGAAGATGCGGGTTTAGTTTTGTTGGACCTGCGCGTGGGAGTTGTGTTTTCCCTAGTCTCCCCTTTATGGGTCATCTTATTCCTAACCCCGCGGCCCCAGGGATGCGTCGAGAGGCGGGCGTACACTTCTTGTGCCGCTTTCTGCATTTTCTATTCTTCTTTATCTTCTCTCTTTTCTTCTCCTTCTCCTTCTTTTTCATTTCTCTTCCTCCTTTCTTCTTTTTCTTTCACATCTCATTCTTCCTTTTTCCTTTTCTTACGCACAAACTCTTTCCATCCCTTTTTTCTTCTTCTCCTCTTTTCCACCTCTTTCCTTTTCTTCTCCTTCCTCTTTCTCTCTAGAGGCTTTTTTTGAGGAGGCGCATCTTTGTGTGCTTCCAATATGTAATTGATGACACCTACGGTTAGCAATTGAATGTAATTTTGGTTGGAATAAAGAGATTTTCCTTTTAGATCATGAATTTTCCGCGTTATGGTGTATTTGTTTTCTGCATTCTATGGTATGTTGTTTTACAATGTTTAACTAAATCACCAACAAACGCTCATTCGTCATCCGAAAGTGGATAATGCTTTATTTGAGATTACAAACCAAGGTCTACTGATAAAAACGCTTAAGATGCTCCGCATTCCATGCATGATGTAGAATTTTTCCCTCCTCTGTTTGGAGCTCGTAATTGCCTGGTCTGACGACTCGAGATATGATGTAGGGGCCTTCCCAGTTGGGGCCTAGTTTTCCATGTGCTGGATTCTTCCTTGCTGGCAGGAGCTTCTTTAAGACTAAATCACCCGCCATGTAGCTCCTGGGTTTGACTTTTTAGTTGTAGTACCTTGCCGTCTTCCTTTGGTAGTCTTCAGTGCGTCTTAGGACCTGCTCTCGTTTTTCATCCAGGAGGTCCAAATTTAGGTGGAGAGCCTCGTCATTGTGTTCCACTTTTGCCAATTCGATTCTCGGGGACTGCTTAACCTTGGCGGGGCTACAACGATGCCAAATGCTAGGGTGAAGGGGGTTTCCTAGGTTGCTGACTTGCGCGTGGTCCTTATGAGACCCCGGAAAATCCATGTTTTCTAAGGAATGATAAAATAGAAATTTCGGTTAAAAATCCGGAATTTTTCTAGATCTCGGATGACGAAACGGACTTTTCCGTTGAAATCGTCTCATGAAATTTAGCTACCACGTCGAATTTCGTTGGATTCCGAGGTGGTCGGGATTTCACGTTTTTCGAGGCGTGGGGTGTCGGATGACACATGGCAAGTTAAGGGGATGCCACTTGGCACCACAAGTATGTGACACTTGGCATCAAAAGTAGTGGCTCACAATTAAGCCATGTGTGGGAATTGAATCCCATGGCTCATATGATGCCATGTGGTGCATGATGTCATAAAGGGGCATTAAGAAATAAGAAAAATTATGGGAAAAAGGAGAGCCACACATGAGACATGAGGAAAGGGGGAGGCAATTTCCTCCCATTGACCGAATGATTGATTCTCCAAATTGGAGGAGAGAAAGAAAAAGAGAATATGGTAAATGAGATGAGAAAATGAAGAGAGGTGAGATGAGAAAAGAAAAGGAAAGAAAAGCAAAAGGAAAGAAAAGAAGGGAGAAAGGAACAAGAAAACCGGTTTCTTAGAGAAAAAGGGAGGAAAAGGAGAAGGAGGAAAGGGAAAAGGAGGATTTTCCCGGATTTCGGGCGGTCAACGTTCGAAAGTTCGAGGACTAAAGTTGTTACTTACTTTGCTTGATGGGATCTCATGTGGGCCTTTGAAAAGTTGGGTTCGATGAACTCAAGAGGTAGGATATTTTCCTGCTTGGTTTTACTTAGCCTAAAGGCTTTATAATGGTAGGGTTTGCTTGTGGGGAGGCCGTAGAGGCCATGTAGATTAGTTCAAGCTTTGGAATTAATGGGGTATGGATTCATGACCGGTTGCCTGGCTTGTGTAAGTTAGGGTTTAATTAAAGCCCAGTTTCTAGGTATCATGGTTGTTTGATGTGATGATAAGGATTGGAACCAAAATGGTTCATGTTTGCTAAGGGGCCGTGAGGTACCCTGTTGAGTGGTCCCTAGTTGTGACCTAATTGTGTGTTATTGCTTGCTTGAATAACATGCTAAGTGTGAAAATGTGATATTGATGCATGCTTTTTGATGTATTGATATGTTTTGCATGGAGACAAATTATATGTATAAATTATAATTTTCCATGGATTGTAAATGTTTCATGTAGTGCTCATTCATGCATGTAACATAGAGGAAAATACGTGGCATCATGCATTTCATATGCACGGTCACATCGCGTCAGGTCGGGTGTGGGTGCAGGGTAAGGTTTATTCATCAGTGTTGGTGAGTGGGTCGTGAGCTCGGGAAAAAAATGGGACAAAGTCGAGGTAGGGTCACGAGGTGTGTAAATGATCAAAATGATAAATTACATGTTTAAGTGAGGAGCAAGTTAGGGTAGATCCCCCGAGTGAAAGTCCCGCGGGTTATTCCGCGGTTAGACATAGTGCAGAAGGCGATGCAGGATTCGTGAAAATGTTGAAAAAGAGCGTGCGGCGTCCCTACAGTGTAAACGTCAGATTTCTTACAAAATAAAGGAAAAGAATCAAAATCAGTTTTGGTAAATAAAAATTGGAGGGTGTCAATGGTTTAGTCATGGTGTGTGACAGGTTTTAGTCATGCTTGGCATTCCAAGTGTGAGGGAGTCGGTTGGGACTTGGGTCGTGAGCATGAGGGGTTGCATCTCATGCATGATATAGACATTTCATATAGAAAATAATTGTATGAAATGTGATTGATTGTTTATATATGCCATTGCATATGCATTTTAGGTGGGGAGTAACCCTTGTAGGGAAATTTTCTATTGGGCTTTGCTCACCCCGTCGTGGGACCCCCTTTCAGGTACAGAGACTATCCAGGGAGACGGCACTCAGTAGAGGTAGTTTTTGAGAAGAAAGCCGAAATGTGGCTTTAAGAAAATATTTGTAAATATGTATAAATCTTTTTGTAGAACAAACATGAAAACTATGAGAATATAGTTGAGATTTTGTGCTAGTCTGTGGATCATGGGCACATGTGGCTATTTTACTCGGGTATGCGTCTCGTGATCAAGAGATGTATAAATTCCATGAGTTGTGGGTAGTCAAGCACCACGTTTGGGCGAAATCCACGATCCGTGACCACAACCTCAGGAGTATTACACCCATTGCCTTTGAAATCTTCAATTTGGTCTTCCAATCACGTATAAGGGTTATGATGGTGACTTACTGATAATTGAGTGCGGATGTCTTTGAGGGCGGTAATAATTCTTATTCAAGGCTTAACACGAAATCCACGAACTCAGCGTTAATCAAATTACTTCCCATTATGCGATACGGGGGCTCTTGGGATGCCATCGCATGTGCCGGCTCGCCGCTAAAGTTGCGTATCTTAAATTATGTGATTATGGCCAAGGTTCGGCCTCTCAGCCCACTTGAGGTAGAGTAATCCCGCTGCGGCGGGTGATGAATTTACATTGGCCCTTCCCAATGGGCAGAGGTCCCAGTATGTCCAAACCCCATTGTTGGAAAGGTCAGGGGCTTGTGATTGATGTCAAGGGCTCAGATGGGAGGCGTGAGATCTTGGCTTGTTCCTGACAAATCTTGCATCTCTTGACTAGGTCTATCGTATCTCTAAGTATTATGGGCCAGTAGTATCCCTGCCTTAAGACCTTCCCTGCTAACGCCTGGGCTCCGATATGATTTCCGCATATACCTTCATGTACTTCCCTTAGCACATATTCAGTGTCTTTTCCCGTGATACACTTAAGGATGGGTGTGAAAAAACCCCGCTTGTAAAGGCTTCCCTTATGGTTAGTGAATCTGGCTGACCTCGTCCTAATTTTAGCTGCTTCTTTTGGGTCGTCGGGTAGACGTCCATCTATTATGTAATCCCAAATGGGTTCCATCCAACTCGGCTCGGACACGACTTAGCGACTTCCGTCACGAGAGATCTATGAAGGCTCGCGGTATTCGACGGTGTGACCTGCCTGAATCTTCTGTGGAAGTATCGCTAATTTTGCCAAAGCGTCGGCGGGAGTTCTACGCTCTGAGGATATGCGACTGTACAACTTACAAAATTTTGATAAATCGTACCTTTATGAGGTATAGGATCATTCTTCGGCTTTTAACAGTAGGTATCTTCTATTTGTCTTACTACTAGAAGTCGACCTCGACTATGAATCAGACGGTGAGGCACCTTTGTAATGACCTCATACTCGGCCTGATTATAGGCTTGGAATCGAATCGACGCGTATAGTATCATTCATGCAGGAGGTCGGGATCGAGACCGGCTCCACTTCGCCCAGCCTGCGTTTGTGGCCCTTTGTCTACGAAAGTTTCCAGAGGTAGGTTAGTCGGTGCCCAGGAAATGTTCTCGCGGGCTCCAGGGTGAATTGTAATGAAGTCGGCTAAGTCCTACCCTTTTATTGCAGTTTCGACATATGTGATGTCGAACTCACTCGGCTCTGGCCCACTTCATCGACCTTCGAAGGTCTACGGTTTATGTAACACTTGTGTGGATATTACATTTGGAACTTCTATGGTACATGAGCACGATGGGGCTCGACTTCCGAGATCACGATTTACCAATGCCAAGATTAATTTCTCCATCCTTGGGTACCTCTCTCCGTCATCTCGAGCTCGGATGCAATAATAAGCGAGTGTTGCACTTGGTCTTTGTCTCACGATGAGACAACCTTTGGTCGAAGTTTATCTGACTAGAGTATAGAGTGAGGCTCCCTTCAATAGGACTTACTAGAATGGGGGAGCTCAAATATGTTTTAATCTTTGAGTCTTTATTAACGCCGTCATTGAAGGCTTCTTGAACTTGGAAGAAAGGTGGCATTTATCACTTGCCTGGATACGAATCGACAGCGACGTCAGCTACGTCATCACCATTTGGACTTCCTTTATACGATGGCGGTAGCATATGAACAGACACTATTTTTATGCGGATTTGCTCGATTCCTCGGTGGTTGACTAGAGCGAAATTTTTGGTGATACTGCGAAGAGCCTGCCCGAAACGGATTCGAGTTTCATGTTGTAATTTCTTAGGATTTGGAACGTCTCGGACGGATGGTATGTAGACTCGGTGTGAGTGGATTACTGACATGTCATCATCATACGCCTCCATGGTTGTTCTATCACCTTGAGACATCTGTTTCACCAACCTCGATGCGTGGTTCTCTAGTTCTTGAGCCGAGCGATCACATAGTAACAATAGTTCCACACATGCTATAATGACAGGATCTTTTCTTGGTCGATCTGGGTCCATGCGATGCAGTTTGTAAGCCCGGGAGAAGGCGTCCATAAAGCGAGTCTATGGCCGACAATGGCATCTACCCAGTGAGGTCTATCCATGACAAAGGAAGCTGTCCTTTGGGCATCTTTACATTGGCGTCGGTGAAGTAGATGAAGAGTCACCATTTGCTTGGTTGCACGATGACTGACGTTGGCTGACCATGGATATTCCTACCTCTACGATTTCTCCCAACTTGGAGAGTTTGCCGGGCCTCTCGTTGATCGCTTTTGTCTTTTTGGCACCTTGATTCCTCCTCTTTTTGTTGATTGGCTTGAAGGATGGGTGGCGATTGACTGTAGATGGTCTTGTGTGGATCAATTCCTCCCGTATCGCTTGCTTCCATGCGAGGCGTGCTGATGCAATCTGAAAAAATGGGTGAGAGGGCCTTTGAGGTCTTCTGCTAACTTGGAGCCGATATAGGCGAGATGTTCAGGGTCGTCATCCAGCGTTACCGGTTCTAGTTCTTTTGAGGGCTCAGGTCGGGTGAGCACCTCGTCAGCGCTTGTCATGAGCAAATCAAGTATGTAATTTGTCGACCGCTTTTGCAGCTGCTGATCTTTGTTAACATTCCTGGCCACTCATTGCGATCTCGCCGAACCATTTACACTCCACGGCTGGTGAAACGATCATCATGGTATGTGGAGGGATGGCTTTTGTAAATTGAGAGAGTCACGCTTCTTTCAGCATATTATAGCGGTCAGATTAATACACAATGAGATCTTCTTTATCGTCATTGCACATTGAGGGGATCTCTGAGTGAGGTACTAGTTGTATTGAGGCCCAAGGTAATACCTTCTCCAGAACCAGCGGATGTGTTGACGGGTTCTAGTCTCTCCTTCAGAATTTATCTTATCGGCCAGACGAAGACAGTGTAATTTGAACTCAGTTGTCGGCTTCGGACCCAGATGGAAGCTGTTTTGTTGGCCCTGGCTTCTTGCGAACTACAAAGGTTCTCATGGGGTGTTGGCATCCTCCGGGATCTGAGTCGGAGAATGTGATGGGCGTGTCGGTAGTGGTTTGGACCAAACATGTTTCTCTATTTCAGCTGACCCGATCTTTGCGCGAGATGGAGCCTTCGAGCTGAACTAGATTCCCCTCCTCCTGAGATATCAGGATAAAATGGATTTCCACTAGAAATTTGTTGGTCTTGAGTTATAAATGCGCGAGTGGCGGTGTGTTTTATTGTAGGGCACAGTTACGACTTGATTATGAGACTAATTTTGAGGCTATGAAGCGTCGGAGGCACCTGGCAGAGTATTAAGTACTATTTCTCTCTTGAGTTGTATCGCAGTCATCCGTCTTTGATTGCGTAGTCTATGGAACTCGCGATTGCCAAGTCATTATCTGCCCAATGGCGGGGGTCCCAAGCTTCATTTGGGTTGGCCACCTCAGGAATTATTAGTTGCGTGCCATACGGACATTACTCTTGAAGACAGTAGGGGGTTAACCGCCCGAGGTGAAATGCGTTGTCGTCGGGTGAAGTGGGCGGGCAGGTCTACGAGGTTTAAATGCCTTTTAGGGGCTAGTTCTCCATCCTTCTTTGGAGACCTCTCCGATCGCTTTGTCTTTGGGCTCGAGTCCTCGTCGCTTATGTCCCAGCTCTTTTTCATGAGGTTGGCACCTTTCTTAGTATGAGGTTTTGAGTCTGGTCACTCAGGCTCCTATCACTTTCTGACTCTGAGTGCACATGATGCTTGGCCAGTGTGTTTCATCTCGATTACATAACTCTTCGGCTTACACTTCTAGCCTCTTACATTTCCTGATTCAACTATGAGTCTTCATTGGACGTAGTCCTAAAGACAAACTCAACCCACACTCACCAAGAGTGGCGAATGACCGTACCGTGCACCCACACCCAGGCTCGACCTTGATGTTGTGCAGGTGCACCACCGAACACAATAATGTCATCTTGTGACGCGATCAGGTCCACATGACTGAGAATCTTAGAGATCACTCACTCGTAATCTCGACCTATCGAGTCAACCCTCACCACATCTAGGGAAGAACATCTATCTGGCTTCTCCTAAAGGCCTTAACCTCTAAGCCCGAATCAATGGGTGTCGGGTATGACAACCGTAGGTCTGATGCCGAGCAGCTTGGGTAGGCTGCGGCTTCATCACGTGTCCGACCTAGCATCATGACAATGAGTGCCATCCACAAGGCCCACCACGCTTCGGCTGCGCCCAACTGATCTATACGACTTCGACCAGCGCTCGGCCCCTCGCTTTATTTGTCTTCTTGGGAGTCTTATCTCAACGCCCCGGCAAAGCTGGTTCCTCGGCCAGTGATAGGGTGTAGAGGAATGAAGCTATATCTCTCTGTCCCTCGGCTAAGCTAGGATTGCATTGTCGAGAAGTCTTAGGATCCACAATCTGCGGGTAATCCCGTCACTCATGTATTTATGCTTCTCATATGTGTCATATATTCTCTACATTTCCTTTGCATATACACATCATTTCTTTTATGTTTCGTATGCATAAACCTTAGAAGTGAATCTGAGGAAACCATGAGGCACGAAGGCAACATTATCGTGTGTAAGACAATGTACTATGCCCGGTAATATGATGCCGAAGGTATCATCCTTGTATGAGCAGTGACCATCCAAAGTGCGGTAATATGATACTACGAAAATTATCATCAGCGTATGAGCCGGTGACCATCCATGAAGTGCCGTTAATATGATACGAAGTATCATCCTTTATGTAGGCATTGACCATCCATGAGTGCGGGAGTATTGTGGTGACCGCTTCCGGGGCCACGATCAAGCGGGATCTATGTCGTGCGACGAATATGGCGAATATACGTATATGTATCGCTGCGGCAAGCGTTTTCCCTAATAGGCATGCCCATCTATCCCTCTACCGGGTTCTGCGAGACGATCAATGTGTATTTTACGTTTAGTATATCTCATATTCACAGAATAATTATTGTCATTCGTATTCATATAGGATATATATATATATATATATATATATATATATATATATATATATATATATATATATATATATATATATCACAATCGTATTACTAAATATCTGCATTATATGCGTAAATAAGCATCATCTTTATATGTATCAACACATAGGTTATTTATGAATTCATAATAGAGCATTCTAATACAAGCTAACTATAGTTACCTATCGCCTACTGTTTTCTGTGTTTTCTGGAACTAAAATGAGTTCCAATCTTATCAAGCTGTCTATTGATGAATTCTTGACTAAATGGGCTTTCCATAGAGTCTAAGAACACTCGAATCGGAGTTCAGACGAAGAAGTTATGACCTTCCGAAGTTGGAGGTCATACGCAGTCAGTTTTGACGAGGCGACTGGATTGACGAGCTGAGGTGTAGTAAGACTGACTCGCTCTAACACCTCAGTCCCGACATCACCACTATCCTCCTCCAGGCATATGAATGTATTCGCCCGACTCAATGGGCTTTCCATAGAGTCAAGAACACTCAAATGGAGTTCAAGCGAGAAGGAATGACCTTCAAAGTTGGAGGTCATGCTGTGATCAACCTTGTGGTGACGAATTTATCTTGGTAGGCTTGAGCACTTCATTTGTGAAACCTTGTTTGGCGACCTTGTTGTGACACTGTTTGAGCAACTGTTTGATCTTGTTTGAGTATTGTTTGAGAATCTTGTTGAGAAGTCTTGTTTGGCCAATCTTTTGTTTGGCATGGCTCTTGTTTAGCCAATCTTGTTTGTAACCTTGTTTGTGAAACCTTGTTTGTAGTATTGTTTGACGAAGCTTGTTTAACGACGAAACCTTGTTTAATGAGTCTTGTTTGTGAGCACTATTTGGCGAGCCTTGTTTGGCGAGTGCTTGTTTGACGACCACTGTTGCTGACCCTGACGACAACCCCATGTTTGGCTGACCTACGTTTGGCTGACCCTCGCGTTTATGCATTCCGGAGTAAAAAGACCATAACGGTCTCACGGGGAGTCGAATAGAAATTCAAAAGCACAACATCAAGTTCATTGATATGGCTACAATTTCTGAGGGGACTTACTGCCCAATTCTCCTTATTTCGGCCAAAGCCCGATTTCTAAGATCCGGCTCGCATATGTTCGACAATAGGGAATTTTAAGGTTATTGCAACTAGACCACTTCTCAAACACATATTTAGGAGCCTTAAAGCTCTTCCTTGCTCAACCCTACAAGAAATGAGTTTGAGTTCCCAAACTACGGCTCCATACACAAGATAGGGTTCTAAAACATGTATCCATCTTGTCTAAGACCAAAAACTAGACTCCATACAACCCAAAGACATGTATCCGTACACACCTAGTTTACATACACATATTCATGGTTCCATACTTTTCTATACCAAATCATAGTTCCATACAACCCAAGACATGTATCCGTACACATCTAGTTTACATACACATATTCATGGTTCCATATTTTTTTTTATACCAAATCATAGTTCCATGATCTTCTTAACTGTAGCTGTATTTTTCTCTTCTTCTCTGCTATAAAGTATTTACTCTCCACTTTCTCAAAGACCGAAATGAGATATTTATTTTGGTCTTATCCCTTCATTGATCTTATCCCTTTTTATTTCACTTTGGTCCTCCAACTCTTCTAATGTTACAAATCAATTTATTATTCTTCTGATAGCCTCAAATCTTCTTTATTATTTTTAATTTAACTTATGCATATTCCTACTTTTGTTTTTATCTTTATTTTACTCAGAATAAATATCATTTACGTTATTATACCCAAAAACATGTTTATAAAGCATTTAGGGTATAATTTGAGGTGTTAAACTCTCCCCCGCAAAAGAATTCGTCTCGGAAATTCATACTGTTCGAGAAGGATTGCGGATACTGCGCTCTCGCTAGTTGCTTACGGCTCCCAGTAGCTTCTTCTCTGGTAGGGTGTTGCGAGCCCTTTCATAGTACTTGTTTGTTCCGCAACTATTTCACCTCTCGAGCCAGAATGGTCTTTGGCTCCTCATCATATGACAAATCTTCTTGTACTTGTATCTCTTGCACTGGTAGTGTGTGCGACTCATCAGAGCGGTATCTCCGAAGCATCGACACATGAAACACATCTTGTAATTTGGCGACTCGTAGGAGTGTAATCGATAAACCACGGGACCAATACGTTCCAAAATCTCATATGGCCTATGAACCTTGGACTCAACTTGCCTTTCTGACCAAACCTAAGAATTTTCCTCCATGGTGATACCTTTAAAAAGACCTTGTCTCCCACGTTATATTCAATATCTCTCCTCTTTAGGTTGGCATACGACTTTTGTCGATCACTAGCCGCCTTTAACCTCTGCCGAATAACTTGTACTTTCTCTTACGTATCTTTACTATGCGGACCTATCGGTTTTCTGCTCATTCAGTGTCCAACACACGGGAGTTCTACATTCAGGCCGTACAAAGCTTCATATGGTGCCCATGATGCTTATTTGAAAACTATTGTTATAGGCAATTCCATCAATGGAATATACCTATCAACTCAGAAAATTCCATGACACAACCTCGACATATCTTGAGCTTTGAATCAATCTCTCGTTGTCCATGTTCTCCGGATGGAATCTTGAGTACCTAAAAATTCAGCTTAGTGCACAAAGGCATTGTAATTCCTTCGGAACCTTGATGTAAATCGGATCTCTATAAACACAATGAACAATGGTACGCACCATGCAATCTCACAATTTCATCTACATATAACTCCAGCTAGTCGATCCATAAAATAGTCAAATCTTAATTTGGTATAAAATGGGCGACTTTGTGAACCTGTATAATCACGAGACGAGTCATGTTTTGTTGTGAGGGAAAACCAGACACAAAATCCATGACAATGTTATCCCACTTCCATTGAGGAATTGGAGAGTTTAACAAACCTGTATGGGCACTTAGTGTTCGACTAACTTGTGACATCAAACACTTAGATACATATTAGTCAAATCTCTTTCATTCCTTTCCGCAATAAAAGCTTGTTTTGGGTCTATTGTCTTATTGCCTCGGGATGCATGGCTAAATACCGTATTATGAGCCTCAAATACTTAACTTTTCTTTAGCTCTTTATCATCGCACATAATCTATTACGGAAATACAAACTTGAAACTAACCATCTAAAGCTTCGGTCTTGTCACCGTCTCTAACCATCGTAAATTTTACGTAACTCTTCATCATTTTACGCGCATCTATAATCGTTTGCTTTAAAACGGGTTCTAACTCTAATTGAAGACTATAGCTCCACATCATCTCTAGTCTCAATCAACGTTGCAGCCAGTGACATTGCTACCTTGTCTTTCGGCAAACATCGGCTACTATATTAGCCTTTAGGTGGTAATCTATGATGCGATCATAATCCTTTAATAACTCTAACCACCTCCGTCTCAAATTTAACTCTTTACTGCGTTAAGTACTTGAACTCTTATGATCGATTGTAAATTCTACACTTTCCCGTCTAAATGATAACGCCATATTTTAAAGCAAACACTCTGCGGCTAACTCTAAGTCATGAGTGGGATAATTTTGTTCATGTGGCTTCAAGCGTGCGGACCCAGCATGCAGCCACTACTTTCCCATCTTGCATTAACCATCCTAAACCAATGCTGAAGCATCACCATACAAGGTATCTCTTTTCGAGATAAATTTGTGTAAATCTGGTGCTTGACCCGACATCCTTTCAGTGATTCAAAACTATTCGTTTAATCTGTCCTCGAGCTTTATTCTTTCTGAGTGGCGGGTGGCGGGCTATAATAAAAGCCTCTCACAAATCTTCTATAATAACCTGCTATTGAAACTTCTCACCTCGGTTACATTTTGAGGTGATTTCCAGTCCTGGCTGCCCCGATCTTAGCGAGGATCGACTCATATACCCTCGTGAACCTGATATGGCCTAGGAATGGAAACTTCCTTTAGCCAAAAATCACACTTCTTGAGCAGCATATAACTTCTTTTCTCTTAGCGTCTCTAAGACTATTCGAGTGTTGTTCATGTTCTGTGCATCCTTAGAATACACCAGGGATATCATCGATAAAAACCCCTTGACAAATTGATCCATAGGGCCGGAAAACCTATTCATCAAATCCATGAATCTTTAGTAGGTGCATTGGAGTCAGCGTAAGCGTAAAAACTCATAATAATGCATCGAGTTCATCACGATCTTGACACATCTCCTTCCTTTACCCTCAGCGATAATACCACGATGTGATCACATCTTGAAAGACACACGCTCCTTTCAACGGTCAAAGATCTTCAATTCGACAATGGGTACTTGTTTTCAACAATCACCTTATTGATCTGTAGATGTCGATGCCACATCAGGTAAGGTACCATCTTTCTTTTCTAAAATAACTGGAATTTGCACCTGAGGATACAGCAGGTCGGATAAATCCTTTATCCCCAAAGTTCTTCTGATTGACTCTTTGCTCTTTTAGCTCAGGTGGAGTATCACACCGGTGCCCTTGACATAGGGACTGTTCTGGTACAATTTCTATGGCTAAGTCCACCTCTCTCTCATGTGGAATACCTGGTAACTCTTCAGGGAATACATCTGGAAATTCCACAACCTCTACGGGATCTTTTCTACATCAACTTGACCTCTCTTGAGTCAGTATCAAAAGCAAAGAATGTCTCACATCCTTTCCTCATAATTCTCTAGCTTGCATAGTGGAGATGACGTGCAGACATTACACTTGATCCAGTGCATACATGCCTATTACCTCAGTGCGGGTCGAGCATCTCCACAGCACTCTAGTCTTTTGTCACAATCCACAATAGCTCGGTGCTTAGACAACCAATCCATTCCTAGAATCAAGTCAAACTCTCGGAATGGTAAGGTTATCAAATCGGCGAAACTCTTTTGTTTATTATAACAATGGGACAATTTTCTATATATATGTTGTCATAACGTTGTGTGGACTAATAGTTACATGCATGTCATATGCTAATTTCTCCATTCTTTGGTACTTTGTCAAATATGCTCCGTGCGCACATATGAATGAGTAGATCCGGGATCGATCAATGCATGCATCTCTATATCATATAAAGTAAATATACAGCTATAACCTCGGGAGCATTCTGATCCTCCGAGCCTTCATAGCATATGCTCGTGCTGATGCTAATATGCATAGGACGATCTCATCTCGAAACTATGCCTCCTCGTCCCTATCTTGAGATGGGCCATACGACCCTACCACGATCGAGTCGAAAGTGGTGTCATGAATCTTCCCTCTGCCGCACTTCTTGTGGCTTCCATTGTCCCCTAACTCTTGAGGACTCTTTGTGCTTTCGTCTCAGGCTTCCACCACAGGAAACACCCTCGATCAATATCACGCAAACTCCCAAATGCCTTCTAGCAATGAGGGCATTTAGGAATTTCTCGAGGTCTTGGCTCCTCTACACTATGTGCTACCTTTGGACCTTTGCCTTCCACTTCTCGTAGGAGAACTATATTAGTTGGCGGATTCTCTAGCTCTTTTCCCCGAGAGGACAGCTCTCTAGAAAACTTCTTCTTTTGAAATCTTTCTTTCTTTGCTCGTTTCTAGTTTCTCTACTTTCATTGCGGCGGACCAGTGATAAAGAAATCTATGGTTTGGAGAGAAGTCATAGGTGCCAAATACTTCTTGATGGAATCATGCGGTCCATCCTCGAATTTGCCTACACGAAATGCCTCGGTGGGGACCCAGTCACAGTGCATACTATTAAGATGCAAATTCTTTTTCATATTAGAAGTAGATAAAAGCTCCCTTTGCTTCAAATTTAAACTACATTTCCACTTGGAATCCTACATTTCAGTAACATACTTTGCCCACTGAACTCTTGGACAAAAGAACTCCCAGTCATGGGATTTTGAATCCTTGGACTTTTGAGCACCTAGTTTCCACCAATCGTATGCCTCGCTTTGTAATAGTGAAATTTGCGCATAATGCTCTACGATGGAGGACATCTTACCTCTTCTAATACCCTTTCTAGCTTTTCTAACCAGAATTAGAAGCTTTCTACGACTCTTCCATGCCTCATGGAATTCCTCCTCCGTCTTCTTATAGTGTCTATTGGGCTTTAGGAGATGTCAATCTATCAAAACCCGAGCCATGTCTTCGATATTCGTGAGGCTTACGTAGGCTCATTAAGGTACATTACTTCGAAGGTTCGAGCCCGATAACCCTTGTTCTCTTGATTTAACCTCTCTGGCTGCGGGAAGATCCATCTATACAAAACACAAGGACATCCCATCAGGCCAACACATTTACTAAACCTGAGACTTTTCTATCATATATACTACATTCGAGCCACGTAATATGAAACGAGGTAATATGAAACCCGAAGGTATCATCGCGTATGAGGCGGTGACCATCCATGTGCCGTTAATATGATACGCAGTATCATCCTTTGTATGAACCAGTGACCATTCATGAGTGCCGGTAATATGAGCCGAGAAGGTATCATCAGCTGTATGAGACGGTGACCATCCTGTCTTCATTAATGCTATGATACCGAAGGTATCATCCTTGTATGAACGACATTCATGAGTGCGGTAATATGAAACCCGAAGGTATCATCACTGTATAAAACAATGACCATTCATGAGTGCCCGGTAATATGAAACCCGAAGGTATCATCACTGTATGAGACAGTGACCATTCCTGAGTGCCCGGAGGCGCTGTGGTGACCCTTTCGTTTTTGATCCAAACGGGATCTATGTCATCGACCCAAACGTGGTCGGAATATCTGTACAGCAATTGTTTTTCCCCAATAGGCATGCCCATCTATCCCTCACCGGGTTCTAGCGGACAATCAATGTATTTTGTTTAGTATATATCTCGTATTAGAATAATTATTGTCATTCGGTATTCATATGAGATATATATATATATATATATATATATATATATATATATATATACAATCATATTTTCATATCTCATTATATGCATAAATAACTATGTACCATGTATGCTTATGAGTTGTTATGAATTCATAATAGGCATTCTAATACAAATAACTATGGTTTACCTATCTTTTGCTCTTGTTTTCCATGTTTTCTGGAACTAAAATGAGTTTCCAATCTTATCAATCTATCTATTGATGAATTCTTGACTCAATGGGCTTTTCCATGAGGTCCAAGAACACTCGAATCGAGTTAGACCCGAAGAAGTTATGACCTTCGAAGTTGGAGGTCATGCCTTGATCAGTTTTGACGAGCTAACTTTGGTGTGGTTTGGTTTGTCATGGGCCAGCTCACTTTCCCAACACCTCAGTCTGACATCTACTATCCTCCTCCAGGTATGAATGTATTCTTGACTCAATGGGCTTTCCATAGAGTCCAAGAACCTCAAATCAGTTCAAGCAGAAGGAGATATGAAGCCTTCCAAAGTTGGAGGGGTCATCATGATCAACCTTGACGAAATTTGTGCGAAGTGGCGAACCTTTGTTTGATGAGCCTTCAATTTGTAGTCTTGTTTGCGAATCTTGTTGGCAATCTTATTGACGTGCTATTTGGCAATCTTGTTTGACGAGCCTTTGTTTAATGATCTTGTTGTGATCCCGCCTTTGTTTAGCCAATCTTGTTGTAATCTTGTTTAATGGCTCTTGTTGTAAATCTTGTTTGTAATCGCGTTGCAGCCTCTGTTTGACTGACCCACGTTTGTGACCCTCACCCATTTTATTACATTCAGAGTAAGTATAACTGGTCTAGAGTCCAATTAAGAAGTTCAAAGCCTAACATCAGTTCATTGATGGCTACAATTTCAAAGAAGGACTTACTTCCAAATTCTCCACTTATTTCTGACCCAAAACTCGTTCTAAGATCTATTTACTGCATGTGGTAAACAATAGAAATTTTCTGGGTTCAACTTGCCTTTCAGACCCTTCTCAAACACATTTAGGAGCCTTAAAGCTCTTCTTAATAAACCTACAAGAAATGAGTTTGGAGTTTCCCCAAAACCAAAACCCATACAAGATGAGAGTTCTAAACATGTATCATACTCATCACAGACCAAAACTAGACTTCCATACAACCCAGAACCTGTATCTTAGTTTACATACATATTCATGGTTCCATACTTTTCTATCTTAAATCATAGTTTCATACAACCCAAGACAGCAATGTATCCATTTATCTAGTTTACATACACATATTCATGGTTCCATATTTTTTTATACGAATCATAGTTCCATGCACAGTCTTCTTCTTCTTCTTCTTACTTTCTTTACTCTTCTTCTCTTTCATGTTGTCTCCTTTATACAGACAGAAATGAGATATTTATTTTGATCTTATCTATTGATCTTATCCTTTTATTTCACTTTGAGTTATCAACTCTTCTAATATTTACAAATCAATTTATTATTCTTCTGATAGCCTCAAATCTTCTTTATTATTTGTAATTTAACCTTCATATTCACCTTTTTATTTTATCTTTATTTTGCTCGAATAAATATACATTTCACGTTATTATACCCAAAACATGTTATAAAGCTGACAGGGTATAATTTGAGTGTTAAACTCAGTGCTGATCTGTTTAGTCCTGACTAATTGAAATGAAGTCTTGCCTCTTCCCCGAACTAGAGAAAGGCGATCCTCCCTCTTGCTACCAACTTTTCCCGTATCCGAGTGTTCCAAGTATCCTCAATCTGTGACGCCCCCAACCCCGGCTACCCGATGGGGTGCAAGCGGTGTCACACTTAGGTTCGAACTCTTCAACCATTCTTTCTGAGAAGGCAGCACTTATTTTATTTTCTCATTCATATGCACAATTTCTGTAATAATAAAAAAATCTTTTACATATACATTGTATACCATATAATTGGTATTCATGTTCTATACACCGAGTCCGTGCTTCTCAATAAACAAAACATACCTGTTAAAAATCTGGGAGATTTCGAAGCTGGTCTTGGTGGCCTCATCTCTGAGGTGGCCTGCTCTGCCTGATGTGGGATGTCTGTCCTCATCCTTGTCTTAACCTTACATTACCTACATGGTTAAAGCCAGTGCTCAAACTACGGCTTAGTGGGAAACATATATGAGGGCATGTACTCTGATCGTCATATCAAATACACTTATCTTATCATTTTTCATATAACGTACACTTCTATCATGTGACGTTTGACATACGACACTCGCCTCATTTATTTCTTATTCTAAAGTACTTATCATTTGAATCTATTCTCTTTCTAATGGTTCATAGCCATATCCTATTCTGTGTGTATGTCATATTCGTATACATATATTACTTTCATGGTTATATACTATACGGTTATTTATATTATTTTCATGTACTGTTATCATGTCTTGTATATCTTTGTATTCATGTCTTGTTTCATGTATTGTTCATACTAACCTCATATATTATTTTCACATTATATATATTACTTTCCCTTTCATATGCGCTTGTTCATATACTTTCTCTTTGTACTTTGTACTCCATATACTATATTCATATTAGCACTGAATCATTTTTACATTCTGCCATTTTTTATATATCGCCGGATGGTATATCTCATGTTCAGAACTTGTCATCACATAGCGGTGCTATGCCGAATCTATATAATATCTTTTCATGTCATATACCCAAATCATTTAATTTTATATTTCACACATGTTTCATATACCTAAACCTTAGAGATAAAAACTATAAGGAGTCGAAGCGTGCTATTTGTCAAATGATGGTCTCTGACCGGCGCTCAAAAACTATCGTATGCAGAGACAATGACCATCTATAAGGGCCCGAAGGCAGCTGACCTCATTATAATTACAATGTATTCATCCATAAGGGCGAAGGCGTTAGTAACCCCAAACGGGCAGTGATCGGTATCTTTGGGCTTATTTCCCTAATAGGCATGCCCATCTATCCCTCTACCGGGTTCTAAGTAGACAATCCATTTTATTACATTTTTCTAGCACTTATCTCATCTACATGAATAACTATTGTTACATCTATGTATCTTTGTCAGAATATACCATATATCGACTATTTACGATGTCCTTAATATACATATTTCTTAGTTTCGTCTTTGTTGTTCTCATATTTATTTTAATCATTATGTTATCTTTTTCTATCATTTAGGTTTTGTCTTCGTATCATATATGTAATCCTATCATATCATGAATAAATCATGCTCTTATATTCATATATTTATATATATATCTTTATCTATATTCATATCATACATATCATTTGGCAATCATATCTTATCACGTTCTCATCATGATTTAGCTATTCATGTACTTTCTATATTTCTATCATGTGCTTTTTACTCTTTCATGTGTTCTATCATGTTCCCATCTATTAGTTTATGTATGACATCCTTATGTGTGTCAACCATACTCTTATATTCATATCATGTCCTCTACTTGCTGTATCTTATATCTTGTTAACCTGTCTTCATGTACTTTATCGGACCTCATATCTTATGACCTATACTATACATTCTATACTTGTATGTTGCTCTTGTTCAACTGCTCAATTGTCCTATCTCCATTAGGAGTGCGAATAGAGACTCTTCCTTTGATACCTGTAGGTACTTTTCTTATCTATACTCCTTTACATATCAAATCTACATATATTACTATTTCTTTGTTCGTATCTAAATTAACTTCTTCTGTGTATTCCAATTAACTAACCCAAGCGATTAGTACACTGGTACAACAATTTCAATTTTCAGACAAGATGTGGGCACCAAATGCCATTAAATAGCATATGGTTAGATTCTAGACTCGATGAGCTTTGCATCGATCAAGAATACCCATAACGAGTCTAACGAATGAGTTATGTAAATTGCAAGCCATGAAGAAAATCAGCAGCTTGCAGCACCTGCAGTAGCAGCAGCAGCTACTGTCTTTTGTCATTTTCAGGTGTATTACAAGATCAATATTATATCAAGCTATATATGGATGGATTCTAGATTCAAAGGAGCTTTCCATGAGTCGAGAACACCCAAACGGAGTCTGAAGGTGCATGCAAATTGAAAGCCATGAAGAAAATCAGCAACTTGCAGCACCTGCAGTAACAACATACTACCTGCAATGCAAGCAGCTACTGTATTTTATTATTATTTTCCAGTGTATTATAAGCTCAATATTGTATCAAGCTATATATGGATGGATTCTAGACTCAAGGGCTTTCCATAGAGTCCTAGAACACCCAAAGCGGAGTCGAGCGAAGGAGTTATACAGAGATTGCAAGCCGTGAAGAAAATCAGCAGCTTACAGCACCTGCAATAGCAGCAGCAGCTACTGTCTTTTGTCATTTTCGGACTTATTATAAGCTCAATATTGTATCCAAGCTATATATGGATGGATTCTAGACTCAAGGGGCTGCAGTCCTAGAACACCCAAAACGGAGTCCTAACGAAGGAGTTATGCAAAGTTGCAAGCCGTAGAAGAAAATCAACAACGCAGCACACCGCAGTACTTAGCTGGCGGCTAATCCTTTTGTCATTTTTCGGACTTATTATAAGCTCAGATTATCAAACATGCCAAACACATGGCATAAAACCATCCTACAATCCAATCCCCAAATCACCCCAAAAGTAGGAATAAACCAAACTTCCCATATCCATATAAATTCTGATCATCCTCAAGGGAAGATTCCATACTCTAACAAGTAATTTCACTCTCTAACACCTCAAATCTTAGCTTAATGAGGGATTTCATATAAAGTCCACAAATTCACACTAACCCATAACCATCCATACAAACCATACACTTAAATTCTTAATTTCCATACTCAAAACTATACTAAACTCTAACAAAGTCCATGCAAAGCTATACCAAGTTCCATACACAAAACCAAAACCACAAATCAAAGGAAGAACCCTATACCAAGGTGCAAATCCTGTAACTCTACACATATTCTATATAAAACCAGGATCCTTACAAATTCCATACAAGAATCCATACCAAACTCCAAGATCCATATAAGTTCTACTTATCACATTCTGTGTTCCATGTTCATGTTTCATACTTTATTCCATATGGCATTTCCTTATACTTGTACAGTATGATATCTATGTATTCATCATTCATATATTCTTATTCTTTTATGAATCTACTTTGCTCAGAAATTGGAGTCATTCAATTGGAAGCATCAAAGCTAAAGTCATGACATTTTCATGTCAACTAGTCGGTTTACGATTTTACTCGAAGGACAGTTTGTAATATTCATTTCCAGTGCCTAGTCTCCATATTTGACACTAGTTCTTGCTCCTTTAAATCTAAGGTGCTGGGTTTCTCTCAACTGGAATGCCAAATCGGAGCACCGAAACTCAAGTGCGATCGAAACAACCCGGACTACTCTATGATCAAAACTGAAGCAGAATTTGGCTTGCACATGGCCCCACTTTGAGTGAATTTATGGGCCACTTAGAGGCATAATTTTAAGGTACCTATTTGAGGATGTTTGGTTTTCCTTGAAGTCTATTTTAACTAGCAACTTGAATCACTCAAATCGGATAATAAATGAAGCAAATTATGGCTAAAATACAAAAACTAATTGAAAGAAAACGGGCACTACATGTACCGATACATATGCTCAATTTGCGAAGTGGGCTTTTACGCCCTTTTACCATATTTTCTTACCCGATTCAACTCTATACTTCATATACACCTCAAAACCATTTACTATGCATCTTGTAATCTCTTTTTCTACTCAAATCCTCTTTCACTACTTATCTTATTTCAAAAATCTATCATGAATTACTCTCAAACCGCATAATATGGATCCTAACCCATACATAACCTAACATGATTAGTTAGGGTTTATTCTAAACCTAACTTCGATTACTTATTGAACTATAGGCATCCTCAAAGAGAGGATTTCATATGCTTCTTGTACTCTTTAAGGTTTTATCCACCTTACTTTCCATAATTATTGGTTTAGGATGAAATCCTAGCAAAACCTTAGGTTTGGGCAAGATAATAATCATACAAATTCCATATGATCCATACTAGAATTCATACCGAGTTAGTTCCATACAAGTCACAGACAAAATGGAATCCATACTTTTCCAAAAATAAAACTAGACTTCCATACCAAAAAAAAATCATAGAAATCCATACCTTTTTGCTCCTCCATCTTCTTCCTCTTCTCTTCTTCTTCTCTTCCTCTTCCTCTTCTTCTTCTTCTCTCTTCCTCTCTTCTCTCTCTACGGGTTTGTTTTCCTCCCGAATGAGACCAATTTTGGTCTTAAATCCCATGTTTTGTTAAGGCCATGTTTGGCCAAGTCAAAAAACCATTTTGCTTTTAACTTTCATTTTGCATTTTGGTGCCAATTTCTCTCATATTTATTTAACTTTCTCTATTTGCCTTTAATCCTCTTCTTCTATTTACATTTCATTTTTTTAAACATTTAATATATTAACCCCTAGTCTTTCCTTTTACTTGACCACTGGGTCTCAATTATTAAATTACATATTTATCATGTGACTTTATTGATGGTCGGGTCTCGTTTATTTCGAAAATTCATATTTAGCTTTTAATATACCTAAACAAGTCAGAGCGTAGGGTATATTTGAGATATTACCACGATCTCTCTCTCTGTCGTCAGGCCGCTGACCATGGAGTCCATGTCCGTCATTGAAATCTACAATCCTGCCCCGAATGGACAACTTATTTAATCTTGAATCTCCTGTAATGCCGGTAATCCCAAGAAACTTCATTATCTCGAAAGATTGACATTCGGTCTCTCCCAACTCATCACTGCCTCAACCTTCTCTAGGTTGGCGACACTCTGATGCGACACCACGTGTCCCAAAAATCTCCTCATTAGCTAAAACTACTTCTTGAACTTAAGCGTACAACTGATGGTCTCTCAGTAACCGTAACACAATCCTCAAGTGATACTCATGCTCCCACTACGTGGGAGTAGTCAAAATGTCATCCCACAGAAAGTACGACAAGCTGATCTAGATAGGGTTGGAACACCCTATGCATGAGATCCCATGAATCTTTGCTAAGCGCGTCGTCAATCAAGGGCATCAAATGAAACTCAAAGTGCCCATAACGCGTCTTAAACGCTGTCTTAGGGATATCTGTCTCCCTAACCCTCAACTGATGGTAACCAATGCGAAGGTCTATCTTGGAGTAGACTCGCGCTCCTCTCAACTGGTCAAATAAATCATCAATCCTCGGTAATGGAGTACCAGGTGCGGATCATAACCACATTATTTTGTAGTCAATGCACGATCGAAGGGTCTTGCCCTTCTTCTTATAAATAGGAACGGAGCGCCCCCATGGTGAAGTGCTCGGTCGATAAACCCTTGTCCAATAGCTCTTGTGGACTCACGAGTTCCTGCCTTCGTGGTGCCATCTATGCGGAGTCATAGAGATGGGTGAAGTACCAGGGTGTAACTCGATACCGAAGTCTACGACCCTCTGTGGAGGCAGTCCAGGTAGCTCATCTGGAAAAACATCCACATACTCGCACACTACTCGAGGTAGATCTAAGTCCGGTCTCTCCTCGTCCTCTTAGGTAGGCCAGCTGTGATCGCTAAGCGTCCCTGACACCTGGACTCGTATACTATCTAGGGCAAAATATCATGTTTGTCCCCCTGAAATACCACACGAGTACCGTACTACTTGTAGGCGGTAACCCTTCTACGCTCACAATCGATAACGACCCTGTAATTTGTCAGCCAATCCATCCCCAGGATGACATCGAACTCTGACATATCCATGATCCTCAGGTCCACTGTGAGTAGAGTCCCCGAGATCTCTAACTTGAAACCTCGACATATCGTACCTATTCTCGCCCTAATCCTTAGGGGAGAACTCGCAACAATGGCTCCTCTAAGGTCTCTAAAGGTCCTTGCCCATTTCCACCCTATTTGGGCCTAAATCTCTAATTGGGCCTTGTTTAGTCTGTCAGGGTCGCGCTCAGGTAATCTCTATATCCTCTAACACCTTCTCGATCTGCATAAACCAATGGTCTGACACCATCGGATCTCCTCCCCCTGTGAATGTCGGAGGATGATGCGCTCTAACCTCTGGGGGTTACTAGGATCTTCCTGTCTACCTTCTATACCCGGCTGTCACGATAGCGGCTAACAGTAATACCCTCTGACCTCGGCAAAAGTCTGGCGATCAAACGATGGTGCACGACCCGATACCGTGGACGCCCTCTACGTCCTCGTCCTCGTTTAGCCATCATCACAGTTCAATGACACCTTCAATTTCAATTCAGGATCTCCAAGGCATAAACACTGCCCCGAGACACTCATACACATAAATCAATGTATATGCATTGTCCGCGCATTCTGGTGGTCTGAAACGATAAATTTTTGCATTTAAAATATTGTTTTCAGCAAGAACATTTTCTAAAATTTCAATTTTTGAAAATTTTATTTCGAAAATTTTGTCTAATTTTATTTGATTTGGTTGATTTGATTTTTATTTAATTTAATAATATTTTTTTGAGGAAATTTTTTTTTTTTTTGATGAAACGGTGTTCATGAACCGGATTCACGAACAATGTCAAAATTTTATTTCGGGAAAAATCGCAAAGTCAAGCCTGGTCGGGCCCGAGTGCATCAGTGCACGGCTAGCCCGGCCGTAGCCAGCGCCGAATGGATGCGCCGTGCGCTAGCTGCGCCAGCGCCCTGCCGCCCGCGCCGCCGCGCCCAGTGCCGCGCGTCTTGCCGCATCTCCAGCCGCCCAGTACATAGCGCGCCGCGCGTGCGCCCGCTCGTGCAGCGCCCGGCCGCCCTTGGCGCCCCTGCTGCGCCCAGCGCCTGCCCAGCCAGCACTGCCTATTGCAATACACAACAGTGTATTGCAATACAAAAATAAGCCCTCCAAGCCCCTTCTTGCTTGTCCTGAGTGGCTTGTATTGTGATACAGTATCGACCAGCTAAGCCTTCCATTTGCAATACAATATTTGTATTGCAACACCTCTCAACTGACCTGCACTTGTCTGATGCCTATTGCATGCACTAGACTTATTGAAATACAATTCTTGCCAAGCCTACCTTTTACTTGTCTGATGGCTGTATTGCAATCTATTCTCTAGCCCCTCAAGCCTTCATCTCTGCAATACAAAAATGGTATTGCAATACAATTTCACTACAATTTTCCAGCCCTCTCTCTTGCAATACAATTGCAAGGCTTCACTGATCTAATCTTCTTTTTTTTCCACTTGATACAATTGGGCGAGTAGCCCAAGGCGATTCACGCACCAATTTTTTTTTTTCATTTATTTCCAGCAGTTGGAAAAATCACTAAAAATCATATTTTTTTTTCCTTCATTTTCTTTAACACTCAAATAAACTTACAAAAATTTATTTTCTTCAGTTTTACACCATATAAAACCTTAGAAAATTATTTTTCTCCAGTGACCAAATAAATTTATGAACCTTATTTTCTTCATTTCTATTTTTTTCGAGTTTTACTCCTTTGTAAAACCAAAAACCTCTCCACCTCATTTTGTTTCATTTTTTTCATTTCTCCCGACTGCGGAAGGCAAAAATATATACCTATATTTATTTATTTTTTTTCTTTTAATTACGGAAAATGGTCGAATTTCTCAAAATCTCCTATATATAACACTAACCTAGTGTTTCAACCTCAAATTTATTAGAATTTGATTTCATTGATCGATAAACCAAATAAATTTCTAAAAATTTATTTATTTTTATTTTATCCTTCAGTTTACACCTTTGTAAACTCAGTGAATTTTCCAACACCTATGTGCTATTTGCCTAAGCACACAAACATTCACATCATACATATAACATGGCATACACACCATCATACAATAATTCATCAAATCACACAAAACACATCAACACATGCATGCAGTGTCCTAGTTTTGTCACGTGATTTCCTAGGTAATCTCATACCTAAACCCAACATCGAAACACACCTAGTGGTGATGTTCTTACACGACTATGGCCTAAGCCCAAGCCCTCAATCTCTAGGTTTCCATATACCTATACTCCACATCAAACCACCTAGTGGTGATGGATACCCGACCGAGCTCCTAGGTATTCATTATGCCTAGCTGCGATACCAAATTGTGACGCCCCATTCCCGGGGGTCCGTTGACTATCCGTCAACCCGCGAAATACTCGTGGATGTCGGGTAACCTACCCGACATTCACGAAAATCGGGCAGAGTCTCCTTTGTACGGGGAGCTCTACCCAAATATAGCACCTGCTTGAAACCTGTCCCAAGCAGTCCAATATAATCACAATGTTACAAATATGGATAAAAACGGCCTCTTGGGCCCATACTACAATATCTATAAAACATACCAACTATGAATCAACTATATCCAATAGTTCTAAGAAGTTCAAATATTTTACTCTTATACAATCATTACATTAGAAACTTAAAGTTCTAATAAATGTATACATCAAAGCCATGACCAGTTTCTTCCAATCCTCGTCCCTAGGCCAGTCCTGTACCGCCTCCACACTTTGTAAAATAATATCCCTCGATAGGGTGAGCTAATGCTAGTAGTGGAATCATACAAGTGAGCACTCTCCACCTAGTGGTCTGATATCAATAAACACACATTCAAACAAATTCACTTGATCTACTTTCGAATGTCTACATGTCATCCCATGTCTCGAGTCCTCGCCGACTTCTCACACTTGCCTAATGTGTATGAGTAAATAATCATTTCAAAAACAAAACCCATTTGTTCTTGAAAATATACTACCGAAATATTCGATAAAAATGTGGGACTACCCTCCGAGGCGAATTGGTTGGTGAGCTTTCCGAAACAATCATGGTCCTCATTCGAAATGATCTGTTGGCCCATCTCCCAACCCAATTCTCCGGAATATCATCCTATGAAATTCCTTTCAAAAACGTTTTCGTTTTTCTTTCAATTTTTCCATGTCATGCACTCACCTAATTTCTAGGCTACCCCAGTGCATATGAAATGCATTATGATGTCATTTCAATAACTCATAACACATGCAAATATATCACCATGCATGTATTCACATAATATCAATACCTGATCATGCCGTTTAATTAATCAATTCATACGTCAAAAATTAGCTCGCGGGCTAATGATCAAACACGGCTTGATTCAACTTGAATCACTCGACCAAACCCATTTTCACACAAATATATTTTGTGAACCTTGTTCGGGAACTGATGGAAACCACCAGATACTTGTTCTATCAAAGCCTGAGTACCGGTTCACTCTGTGAACCCGTATTTCTCGACCGATTAGGCCTCCTTACACATCACAACCTGAACCATTGCATGATCATACCATTAGCCGCCCAGGCAGTCAGTGAGCAGTCGTTTGTAAGTGCAAATTCAACTAAATCGAACAATTCGATCCCAGTTTTGGTTATATCAAATGGCCCCTAGCGGCCTCGATCAACTCAAACATCATAAATACACTTAAATAAAGAATAAAACCAGTGGGAGAAACCCCTACCTCTCGGAGTTGAGGAAACTCCATCCAGGTCACCCACCTTGAAGCCCTCTCAGCGTAGACGGAGTTCTCCTTCTTGTCCAGAAAGGCTGAAGCGGTCGGATCGTCAGTATTTCTAGAGAATGAGAGCTTCTCTCGCTAAAATTACTCCATTTTCGTTTCTATAAGAAAAATCCCTAGCTTTCACGTTTTTTTGGTCTTGGTTTAATGAAGGAGATAGACGCGGTGACTATTTTGGCGCTTGTGACTTAAATCCGTCCATAATGACAATTCACGTCCATTCATTTCCAGTTTTGACATTACGGCTCTATCGGCCATCCATTTTCATGTTTCTCTACTCTCATACCACTTATGGCACATGAGTGCTGTTATATGTGATTTTTGTCATCGAATATGCATTCACGACACCCAATGCGTGCCTCGAAAACGTGTCAACTCAGGCTATCTCGGAATTTCACGAGAATTTCGTGCTAGCTAGATTTCACGAACTGATTCCAACGGTGAATCCGTTTAGATCATCCGAGTCCTAGAGAATAAATTACGGTTGCAAGCGAAGTACAATTTCGTAACCAAATTACGATTTTGCCCATTTTTCGGATATTGGAATTTAGGGTCTTCGTTTTTATATAAGGTGTGTTTGTATTTGAATCATTCCTGCACTTAAATGATTTTTGTTTTTGTCAAAACTTTATACGCAATGAAATTTTTGTGATATCATCTCTAAATGTGATTGAAGGTATGATTTATTAATGGCCAATAAGAAGGAGCTTGGTCAACTTATAACCCTTGAGCAAGGGAAACCCCTAAAAGAAGTCATTGGTAGTGTACCAATTCACACCTTTGCTCTGAGAAGGTTGTGTTACTATTCACCATCAATTCTCTACTGACATGTGACAGTCAATTCTGCGGAGTTAAGCATGGAGCTGCCTTTATTGAGTACTGCGGAGGAGGCAAAACGTGTGTATGGTGACATAATTCCATACCACTATGTTGACAGGCCGGTTGCTTGTTTTAAAGCCGAGTGAAGCACGGGGCTCATGTCTTGATTCTATACAAGTTTTCATGCAAATGATTATCTATGTTTTGTATTAAAACTATCTTTCTATTATGCGAGGTTTGGAGATAAAGCAACTGTAACCCAAAGTCAAACTGGTCTTATTGATTGGATAGCCTAGCAGTAATTTTTCCTTGTGTCTCATTGATTGAATAAAGCTTGAATGATTGAAACTTGACCTCTCTAATGCATATTAATTCAACAAATCTAATTTAAAATCTAATTTAATTAAATAAGGGTGAAGATTCCTTGTGTTTAAATGAAACATCGATTAAAGGTAATGCAAATTATACTAATTTTAATCTGTGACTAGAAATTTTGAGAATGGAATTGTGTAAAGAAAAAAATAAAGTTTACAAACCTTGCTCATGCTTTGCTGACGTAGAAAACTAAAGTGTGCGAGCCTAGAAGAATATGTTTGAGTGGCGCGTTAGGCGATCCTTTCTCTTGAAGAGAATTGCCCAGGCCTATCATTTCTAAGACATTACCGATGCTTGAGGAGCTTGTCCGGTAGACAAATTTTATATATCATATCATTTGTTTCCTTGGATAATTTTTTTTCGGGACATTTTGCTTTTATTTTTGTTTTGATCATCTTTTATAATGTCTGATATGAGAAAAATTAATGGTTATATGTTGTATGGTGTCATGCGATGGTTGAGAGTGTTGATTAGGAGGAGCTTTCTTCTTTCATCTTAGTACTGTTGCTAAGGCTGCGTTGTGTTGTGGGGCTTTATTGAATCACCTAATAATATGTTCTGATGGTATTTTATTTATTTGAAAAGTATTCTTCCAGAATTTGTAGCTTAATTGAATATGGAAGCCATTTCGGTATTGTTATTGTTATTGTTATGCTCACCCACTGCTAATGTTTGATGCTTTCCCAAATGTATTTTTCCAGATTTGACTATCATCTTTTAGATTTTAGAGCTTTGGTTGAAATTCTTGTATCACGGTCTTTGGAAGTTGATTTTTTCTTGTGACTTTAGGAGGATATTATGATGCTCGTTATTAGGAGAATCTTTGTGAAGGATGCATTAATTGTTTATGTTGGTGCACTTTTATTTACTCATCGATTTTTGGTTTGACATTATGCAGATTCAAAAGAATAAGATGAGAGGCGATTTTGGTTTCCTTTCTATGACAGTGGTCTGTGGATGCATTTAGATCCTCTTATTATTGGCACTATTTGGTTTATTTGAATGCAATATCATACGATAGTCTCAAGCTTAGGTGTAGCTCTTGAGCTAAAAACAATATTACAACGGCAGGCTTGGTACTGTTTTCAATACTATTCATTTTTGTTGATGTAGTTTTGGATATTTTGGTTGAATACTTTGTTTTCAATCAGCATCTCAACATTTTCTTTGTCAATCATAGGTCAATCCAACTTAAATTAATTTTAAAAATAAAAGCAGTGTTCTCGATAAATCGGTATGTTTTTAAGTGGTCAATATCCTTTTATAGTTGCGGCCAAGGAAACTATGTCATCCGTGATAACTCTTTGAATTCGCGGCCAAAAAAAGTTATCATCCATAGTCATCATTTTAGTTCTGACCACAAAATAACCCCATCTATAGCCATCCTTTTAGTTACTCCTTTTTAGTTGCCACCTTTAGTTTGCCCATCTTTTGGTTGCGGTAAAATTTACATCCATAGCCACTCTTTTGGTTGCGCTAGAAAATGTATCCAAGCCACCATTTTAGTTGCTGACCGAAAAATGCCTAATCAGTAGCCACCTTTTGGTTGCGACCCGAGAATGTGGCTACATCCACAACCACCCTTTTAGTTAGACAAAATAGCCCCATCCATAGTCACCCTTATAGTTGCGACCAAATAAAAGATTATCATCTTTCATGGTTGATAAACCATTTTTTAGTTGCGGCCATAAATGTCCCCATCCATAGTCACCCTTTTAGTTGCGGTTAGAAAATAGCCCCATCTATAGACATCTTTTTAATTGCGATGCAAATAACTATCCATAGTCATCTCTTTTAGTTGAGGCCCGGAAAATGCCTCCCATCCATAGAGTGACCACCTTTTAGTAGGGGCCAAGACTAAAATTATGCTTGTAACTTTAGTTATGCCCCCTATGTACGATACAGTTGCAGCCTTTGCCATCTATATCCCATATGGTTGCACTTGGTCTTACTTTTGGTTGGGGTCAATGACTCCAACTAAAAGCTCACTTCCTTATAGTGTATGGTAGAGGTATATCGTTTATAAAATACTTGGAAGGGGCGGTGCGAGGTTTCAAGTCGATTGATAGTTTACTTTATTGTAACTTAAAAAAACTAGAGCTATATTTATTTAATTAAAAATTGGAGTTGTTGAACTGAGGAAGTTTTAAATTAAGGCTCGTGTTGAACCAATTTAAAAAAAATAGCCAATTTTATCGATTGCTCCACAGCTCCTCTGGCGCGTGACTCACGACTCGACATATTCTCTAATCGTGTTGCCAAAATATCGGTCAGGACCATAGATATATCGACGAAACATCCAGCTTTTTTGCCCATTTTCCATTCAAACAGTCATTAATCATTTAGGATTCGGCCGATCATATCATCAAAGCGATATTTCACGATTTTTTATCATTTATTCTAAATAAGCGAAACTTTTTTTAAAATCTAGATCACTGATTTGAAATTATTTTAATGTAAATGAAATCTTTTGACACTTCTTATATACATTTTAAAAATAATAATAATAAACAAAATTCCCAAACCATTAAAAATATGACATATTAATCCCTTTGTTAAGACAAAAATATCATACAATGAAATAGTAATCCCTTTGTTAGACAATAAATACTTGACGAAATAGTAATCCCTTTGTTAAGACAAAAATATCCATAACCACGAACATGTGGAACAGGATAGTTATGGTCTCTCTTATTTTAACCAAAAAGGGTCGAGTTGAGAAGCGGGAATGCGATCGTGTTATGTGGTAGAACTTTGCGCTCTTGTGGTCCTATCCGTTTTGAATGGGGATTATGAATGCGGATGGTATAACTTAAAAGTATCTTTTCATTGTGTGCATGAGGTTAGCTCAGGCTACCTCATACCTTGACAAAAAAGACAAAAATATCTCTTATGTTAAGCTTACATAAATACGTAACATAACATATTCATTATATTAATGTAGCAGGACTTACAAAAGTTTATTATATGTACATTATGCATTTTTGATGAATATTACTTTTGAAGAAAAATGTAGAATATCCTACATTGAATTTCAAGCTATAATAATAATATCATAGAAAATAATAATTTCACTTATTAAAGTATATTCTTAATTTTACATAGTTTCAAGTTGTAAAAGTATTTTTTATTAGCTATAAGAACATGTATCCGAAGTATATTGGTGTATAATTTGAAACCATAAAAATGTATAAATTATTTTTATGTAGCTTACTAACATAATAATTATTTTATTATATAGAGCCATGTAATGTAATAAAATACTTTTTTGTACATTTATATTAGTTATGATAAATAATATTTCAAATTATCAAAGATAATTGAATAAAAAATATCAAAAGATAAAATAATGAGAATTATTATATAAACTTCACTCCATGAATAGATTAAAAATAGAAAGGATAATACTATTCACGTATCCTCATAAATAATTTTATAAAATAAAATAAAATTTGCATAAAATCAAACTCATGACTATAAAGATTGTTTAATAACTATTTTCAAAACTGATTATATTATTTTCTAAAATAAAAGTAAAAAAAAACCATATTTAAATATTAAAATTGTTTTTATATTATATTTTTTGATAAAATTATTTATGTTCTTAAATAGAAAATGTTATGTTTTTAAATAACTTGTATGTTTGTTAGCCTAAAAAACATTAAGTTTGTTACTCTATGGTTTACGTTTTAAATGATTATTTAAATATATATGTGACACCCCAGGCAGGGTCGGGTTGACTGCCGTCGGCTCGGGGAAACACGTGAATGTCGGGTGACAGGCATTTCTCCATGTCAGTGAGTCTCGCTGTACGGGGAGTTCTACCCAATCTGATACACTGCATATCTGTCCCAAGCAGGTGCAATACAATCAATATATCAATCAAGCAGGTAATACGGCCACTTGGGCACATAAACAATACTCAATATACATACCAACTATGAATCCAACTATATACTCACTAGTTACAAGAGTTAATATGTTTTTACTCTTATACAACATATATCAAACTTATAGAGTTCTAGTACATGTGTAAATCGAGAACCCAGAAGCCATGACTTCGGCTTTCTTCACAATCTCACAGTCTCTAGGACAGGCTACCTGTCTACTCGCACGCTCCACATTGCACAATAAAATAATATCCCTCGATATAGGGTGAGCTAATGCTCGGTAGTGGAATCGCCCTAAGTGGGGCTGCTCTCGCTGGTGCGGTCTTGATGTTAAAAATAAGCCTTGCGTTGGCCAGTATGATCTGCCAGATGTGCATGACCCGACTCGAGATCAGAGTCCTCAGACTCTCACACTCGCTTTTAAACATAAGTATATGAAATTATTGTTTTCTAGTTTATTGGACAACCCTCGGAGTATATATATCAATTGGGCGCTCCGACGATTGATATATTATTTCTTTAATGGACTACCCTCAGATGAATATCAATTGGTAGCTTAGACGATTGATATTTTTAATTTGGACTACCCTCCGATAATTAATATTTTTAGACAACCCTCCGAACCGTTTTCTCTAGACTCATCTCATGCACTCACTCTTATAATCCTAGGGTGTTCCAGTGCATATGGAATGCACATGTATGCCGATTCAATACAGGTCTAATCACATACAAATATATATACATGAATATACTCGCATAATTGAATCCACACAACATGTTATGTAATTATACATTTCATCACATCAAAATTAGCTCACTTGGCTAATGATCAAACACGAGCAATTCAATTTGAATCACTCGATCACACACATTTTCACACAAAAATAGATTTTCGTGTCACTATTCCTAGGAACAGTAAAAACCTAGGTTTTACGGTTCAACAAACATCCATTCGTCGGTTCACTTTGTGAACCCGCATTTCACGGCCATTTCCGGCCTCATCCAAACCAATCCATGATTTAAAGCATAATTTAAGCTATTAAAGACCCAAACAATCCCTCGCGATTCTGGTACTCATGTTAGGTTCCAATAAATCAAATGTTCGGTCCCGAGCTTTGGGATGAGTCCAAGCAACGGATTCGAACTCGAAGCAAACAAAGCATTGTAAAACACTTAAATAAAGCGTAAAACCCAAGTAGGGAGAAACCCCTACCTCTCGGAGTTTGAGAAAACTCCCTAAATCCGGTACCCACGAGAAGCCCTCTCCGCGTAGAGCAGTTCTCCCTCTTGTCTCGTCGAATTCCGACGATTGGATCGCGTACAAATCTAGAGAGAAGTGTTCTCTCTCTCTAAAACCTCTCAAATGAAAGCTACTGGATCTCCAATTCTCCTCCTCACGTTTTCTCCTCTTGGCTTAATGAAGGAGAAGAAGCACTATTGACAATTTTGTCATTTAGTGACTTAAAAACTTTTCTAAAATGACGTTTATGTCCTAACCCGATTTTGACGTCGGCTCTACCTCGACCGTCCATTTTCATTATTTCTCTCTCCTTACCACTTATAGCACATGTTACATTATATATGTGACTTTCGTCGCATCGAAAATCGTTTTACGGCACCTGGCTTGATACCTCGAAAAACGTGTAAATTCCGACTATCTCGGAATTCGACGAAATTTTACGTGCTAGCTAGACTTCGCGAGAGGATTCCAACGGTGTAATCCTTTTCTTCATCAGGATCTAGAGAATAAATTTAAATTTTAACATAATTATAATTTATGTCGAGTACGATTTTGCCCCTTATTCCAGAAATTAGAATTTCTCGGGTCTTACAATATATATATATATATATATATATATATATATATATATATATATATATTCATGCAAACAAATAAAATGATTCATAATAAAACAAAAAAAAATATAAATTTATTTAAAAATATTTAAAATATTATAGGTTTTCAAACAAACTTTTATTTTATAAAATATCAAAGAGACATTTTTAAATTTATTTTTTTAATAATATTTCATAATCATGTACGGTTATACCCCAAGATTTTATGAAGTATTAACTAATAGCCTTTCCAACAATAGTTTTATATTAGGACATAATTATAAGTTTTTTATAATTAAACACTTTGGATTATAATATAATAAATTATCTTTATTAGACTCAATCGGGACCCCTCTTCTCCTTATACCTGCCTTTTTGCATGATGAACACGTAATTATAAATTTTTGTATAGGTTTTTTGGTGAAGTATTAATTTATTTTTTTGTGGCTCTAATTATTATTATTATTATTATTATTATTTTGAATGTTTTTTTGTAAATGGATATGAAAAATGTTTAATGACCAGTTGCCTTTTAAATTTTCTGTAGTTCATAATTGTTGGTATATTTTTTTTTTCAGGAAAAGTCAATGTTTTAAAAACCGGACTGGTGATTGAGCCAGGAAAGGACTAGGTTCATGGTTCACTGTTGGGCCGGCGGTCAAGCCGCGGTTGAACCGGTGACGTCATAAATATATAATTTATATTTTTTTAAATATAAAATTATTTTAAATATATATAATTTAATATTTATAATACTATTTATTTATTTTTATATAATTAATATCAATATTTTAACTTTCATTGAAAAAAGAAATTTCAAATACTATAAGGAGAATTTATTGAAAATTTAAATCTTTATTGAAAGTAAAAATTTAAAATTTCTTTTTAAAACATAATTTAGTATTATAAATTTCAGGAAAACATAAAATTTATTGAAAATGAAAAAATAATATTTACATTTATATTGTAATAATTTTTAGAAATGAGATATTATAAATTTGTTTGCGACATTCATCAAATCTCAAGTTGGCATAGTGGTTTAAAGAATCTATAATGTCTTCTAGGACCTAGGTTCGAATCTTGCAAGTTGAAATTTTTTCTTTTATTCTTCAAACCCCCTTAATTTTGTCCCACATGGGATAGAGATAAAGAATTGAGGATGCTATATATACCCTTCCATTTCATAAGGATAAAATAACTTCTTGGGCTACAGGTTAGAATTGGGCCTGTGATATGTGGGCTAAAATTTAAGAGTTTCATTTAAATGTATAATGAGTTGGGTCTTTAAATGGTTAATGGGTTGAGTTGGGTTGGACCATCCGGCTCACATAGAACCGTTCGGTTCGAGCGGTCCACTTAGGTCCAATAGCCCGATTTCCAACGGTTCATGGCTAAGGTCAAATGGCACTCAAACTCGATAAATTGAAACAGAGATAGAAAACCTTAGGTCATGGTCAGATCGATTAGAAAAGTATATATAGAAGGAAAGAAAATTAAAAAATACATATAAAAGTCAATAAGTTATTTTTTCCATCCTCAAATTAAATAAATTGAAAATACATACAGTTCTTTGTAATTTTGTTTATATTTGATTTTTTTTGAGATTTTTTATTAGACTTCCAAATAAAATAAAATAATTTTCCTAATAATTTTTCCTTAGTACTTAAGATCCAACCAAACATTACTACCTAAAAGAAAAAAAAATGGAAGAAAAGAAAAGAGGTAAAAAAAGGGAATATATAATTTTATCTTATTTGGTTATCCATGAATTTTTAAAAATAAAGAATGTATTTTGTATTTTCCTTTCAAAGCTTTAATAAATGTTTCTCTTATTTCATATTTTATAACCATATAAAATACATTACTAGAATAATTATATACATATAGACTTCCAAATAAAATAAAATAATTTTCCTAATAAATTTTCCTTAGTACTTCACAGTCAACCAAACATTACTACCTAAAGAAAAAAAATGGAAGGAAAGAAGAGGTAAAAAAAGGAATATATAAATTTTCTCTCTTATTTGGTTATCCATGAATTTTTAAAAAAAATAAAGAATGTATTTTGTATTTTCCTTTCCAAAACTTTAATAAATGTTTACTCTTATTTCATATTTTATAACCATATAAAATACATTACTAGAATAATTATATACATATAGGCGTCGAATAAAATAAAATAATTTTCCTAATAAATTTTTCCTTAGTACTTACTGTCAGCAAAACATTACCTAAAGAAAAAAATGGAAGGAAAGAAGAGGTAAAAGGGAATATATAAATTTTCTCTTATTTGGTTATCCATGAATTTTTTTAAAAAAATAAGAATGTATTTTGTATTTTTCCTTTCCAAAACTTTATCGCGTTCTCTTATTTCATATTTTATAACCATATAAAAAATACATTACTAAAATAATTATATACATATAATATAAAACAACTTTTTTGTTTCTTTTCCTTTTTTTTTTTTTATTGAGAAAGAGCAAATTTATTAATTTGGATCCTGGAGAGACATGGGGAGGTGTAAGAAAACCCTTTCTGCCGTCCAGATTGAAACCTAGTTGGGAAAAAAAAACTTCTATAAGATCATTGCATTGTAGTTATAAAAACCATTGCATTGTAGTATCAAACACTCATTTAATTTCATGACTTTCTCTCAAACACCTTTTACATTGTTTGATGACGATGGCGAGTGAAGGCTCTAATGAAGTTGGAGGAAGAGGAGGCAGGAAGCTCTAAAGATGTGGAGTGGTTGTCGGATTGTTCAATTATGCTTTCGAGCTAGCTCCTAAGCTTTGCGCTTCCCCCTCATGTTAGGATTTACGAAAATGGTTTATGACTCAAAGATCTCGGGGCATATCGGCGCATTATACAGTATGGTAATTCCATAGTTAATCCAACAACTACTACCATGAAGGTATGCTGGGTAAAAAATATAACCCGTCATTCTTTTACCCTCTTATAATTAGTGTTTCAATCTTCTTTATTTTGTTTATCTGTTAGGGTGTTGCATCGACACTTGGTATTTATGGTGGACCATCATCATCTCAGTCTGCATTGGAGCAAAATAGAATTTATGGGTCTAAACAAGGGGTATACTTGCTTGAGTTTTGAAGTTAACCTCTTTTTTATCACATTATGGATTTTATTGCTTTTATTTGCAGCTACTAAGAGCGAGGAGTTCAGTCCTGAACAGTGATATTGGATGTGTTGGTCCCATACTGCGAATTTTACGCACAGCAATTGGTGGAAGTCCTCTTTCTGCTATTGGAACTGGAGCTTGTTCTGATATGCCTTTGTCTTTGATAGAGAAGCCACATATGTTGGGTGAATCCAATCCTAAATTTTCAAAAACGCTGATGGAAAATGGGGATAACAGTCGTCCTGGAAATAGATTTGCCCATGTTCCTCAGTCCGATGAAGTGATCGAAGCACGGAACTCATGTTGCTGCTGTAAAGAATCACGGCTTTACCTTCGGTTGCACCGGTATCCCGGCATGGTATTGCAGCCAGTTGGGAAACTTATTCTCGGCCTTCTTCAACATTTGTCTGATTGTTCACTAAAGAGGCCCGAATCTTGCTCCTCACATGTTTAGTTTGACTGGTGTCGAGCTCCGCCTTACATTTTCTTCCTAAGCCTCGGCTGTTGGTAGATCTTTTGGCCTAAAATTTGGGGCTTTCGGAGCAAAACGGAAAGTTCAAGCAGGTCAGTATCCACTTTTCAACATTTGATTATTTGTTTGGGAAATATTTGTTGTTTGATTACTCCATTCCTTTTGCTTTGAACATTGTTTAAATGCCCTTTTTTTGGATAATAGATGGAATTGCAGGTCAGTACCAGAATCATCCCAGTGATACTAGCAACATCATTTGCCCCGGCCTCGGCATCAAGCTGCGGGCATGTTCTCCTTTGGATCTCTTCTGACAATGCTAATCAAAACAATGGATTAGTTATGAGTTTCTCTATATTCATTTACAGTCAGTTCTCAGTTCCAATGCTTCAAATCAAAGTCTCAACGGCTGCAGTAATCTTTCAATGTGACAAATAGCCTCCCACTCCACCACTTTGGCTCCACAACCTAGCCACGGTAGCAGTCTCACGCCATCAATCTCTTGTATCACCTTCATTTTGCACCATCCTTTTCACATTTGGATCTCTGTGGCTCCATTGGCGAGCTTCTCCAGTTCTGGCAACTTCAGGTGTAGAAAGATACCAACACCATAGAAGGAAACAACGTTTGGCAATCTAACCAATGCTCCTTTTGGTGGCACATCTCCTGCAACAGCAAACACGGGAAATAGCATATTTGGGTTGAATGGTTCAACCTCAAATGCTAATAAAAAGTCTCTTGGTGGCACATCTTCCATATTTTCAAGCACAGGAAGTGGCATTTTTGGCTTCAGTGGTACATCTTCTTCAACTGATAATAACGGACTCTTGCCACTGTACTTTTGATGACGGCCGGTGGATCTTTGGTTTTACGCTGATATCATCATCTCTTCTTTGGGATAGGGTTTGCGTCCACTTCTCAGAGCATGCCCACTCGATTTAGTTTACTGGCACATCTTCATCATTTGGGGTGGTAGTGCACTGTCGGCTCGACAATTCTCTATTTGGTTCTTCGACTCATACAAGCGTTCGGATCGGGCGGTAGTTCTTAGTTTCCTTGCACGAGGCTGGTACCTCTGATAGCTCCGCGGTGGCATTACGGATTACCTCCGGCGTATTCAGTTCGATTGGCAAACCAAATCTCTTATTGTTGGTTGACATCAACTCTGGGTTTCCTTTTGGAGGATCAGGATCAGGATCGTCAGCCTCGGTTGCACCTATGGTTTCTGGTTCCTCTACCCGGTACGATTACCTGTCGGCTTCCATATTCTCATTCATTTTAAATCTGCAGCCTTTGCCTCGTCGACATAGTTCCTAAATCCCGACCCTATGTTGATGGCCAGTCTAATTCGAGTCTTCTCATTTGGTTCAAATCACGATTAATCATGATCGGATGAACATGGAGGATAGCATGGCAGGGGACAGCGTAGTACATGCATCATCGACACCTCCACTTCCGGCACTTGGTCAACAATGGATCATCTCCCCTTTGCCGTATTGCCTTCATGTTTGGTTCGGCGGCCCCTTCGGGAGCTAATAATACTTTCAATTCGGGCTTGACCAAGTCAGTCACGCCATAAAATTTTCCCTTTTTCGAGTCTTCTAGTAGTCTAGATTTTAATGCTGCTTTGGTAGCTTCTCCCTTTGGGAGCGGATATATGATAAGTCAATCGGAGAATGATAAAAGTTAAATCGTGAGGGTCCCAGCGGACGATATTTGTGATCGGATTAAATGGTTGGGAGAAAATCAGAACATCCTCTTTGTAAGATATGCTTTGGTTTGGTTAAATTATATCTCGGTTTTTGGTTATCATTAATTGTGAGAAAGAACAAAAAAGGAGGAAAATAATGTTAATAATTTTTCTATTTATGTTAAACAGCTGTTTCTTAAGAGCACCGAGTTTATATATAGATACCATGTTTCACATCATCTTTTATGTTAAGCCCACGTACTCACATGGAAAAGTTAAACAAATCAAACATAATTTATTATTATGAACTTTCAAATCGTACATAAATGATAAACAATATTCAAATTATAGATAGGGGCTCGACTCATGATCTTTAATTGAGCGAACTTGATACCATGTGATAAAAAAGTGCATATAAATAGAACTTTAAACATTAATAAATTAATATATATATATTGACAATACAAACTGAAATTTCATTGATTCGAATGAAGTAGCATATCTCTATGTCAGGAACACATAAATGGCTTATTAAAACATTAGTAGATGACATAGCATCAAAGTGAAAAGCAAAAACTGACAGGCACATGAGAGAATCTAATATATGCAGAATACTAAAATTCCAAGTTTAATGAAAAGCATACTAACAAATAACGATTTGATATGACTTCTCTGTTTGATCGAGGCAGTGTTACGGTTTGAATCACCCACCCAAAACCAATGAACAAACTCTAACAAATAACCACACGCCACAACAAGTCAACGACAAAAACATAAGAAAATAAAGGAAAATCAAATAAGCGGGTGGAAGAAACCACTTTATTGAAGGAGAAAGCCCATATCCGATGGAATATATATACTAACTAACAACTAGAAATTCATAATCAATGTTTTCAGCATTAATTAAAGAATAATAAGGTAGCGTTTGTTTTTTGTAATCATGAATATAATTTGGTTTTTTGAATGGTGCTAAATAGAATTAAAAGTATTTAGGTTTTTTTTTTTTCTAAAAAAAATCAACTTTTAATTTTATCTAAGTTTTGAGACAACAAATTTTAAATAAAAATAAAAAATACATATGATTTTATTTAATTAACATGAAAGTAGTCACAAGAGTTTCAATTGGATCATATATGATTATTTTCATATTTCAATATTTAGTTTTTCTTAATAGAAAAAACATTAAAAAATTAAAAACCAAAAAGCTTTTGGCTTTTTCTATTCAACAAAAAATTTCAAAAATTCAACAACAAGTCATCAAAAAGTTAAAAAACAAATTGCCTAAATATTAAAATCTATTTTTTCCTTGAAAAATAAAAACAAACCTTTCAAATAACAAACTATTACTCGTTTAAATGCAGTGGCAAAAGCGAAGTTTTTAATGTAAAATAAAATAGAATGTGATGTTTAATGAATCAAAACTTAGTAAAGTGTTTTGCATTACTCAGAGAATGCAACGTGAAACTTCATATATATATATATATATATATATATAACTTAACAACTATGGAGGCCTTTTTTTTAGGCCTTTGGCCCTTCTTGAACAATATTTTGAGTTTATTTCAAATTTAACTTCATTTTATTTTTTAAATTTAATTCTCCTACTAAATTAGACGTAACAACTTATAAAAACCCTAGATACCCAAAATCATGTAGTTTCAACTTCATCCTTTTACTTTTAGTGTTTAGTTAATATTAATGAAAATGGTTTTCTTAAGTTTAATACGTAAAAAAATATGAAAAATAAATATAGTTAAATTTTAGTTAGAAACTATCAATTTTTAAATAATTTAATCTTTATATAGAGGATAAACAATAACTAAAATGAATTTGAACAATTATTAAAAGTACCATTTAGTAACTTTAAATCTATTTTTCCATTTCTCTTTTCTCCTTCCTTTTGTTTTTCCTCAAATTTTATAATAAGCAAACATAAGATTAATATTATGTTTGCTTCTTTCTGCTTTACTGACTAATCTCATAGGCTTAACCATTTATACTTGATCATGTCAATCATGTAGATATTATGCCTTTGGAGTCGAGGGCCCTCACGGCTTAAAATCGTCAACTAGGTTGAGAGGAGTCCATACTTATATAGTGCTAGGAAATTTCTCTCATATCCGATATGGGATGTGACAAACATCCTCATGCAGACACAACGTTCTCGTTGTGTTTCATTGGATTGCGGGACCAAACGGACAAACACCCCTTACGGGGTCAAACGAAACAGACCCTCACATCGAGATCGAGGATTGGCTCTGATACCATTTGTAACAACTTGAGGCTAAACCATAGATATTGTCCTTTGGGCCCCGAGACACTTCACGCGACTTTAAAGCGTGTGTTACTAGGTTGAGAGGAGCCCCGAGCTTATATAAGCGTTGGAACTTTCTCCCTACCCGATGTGGGATGTAACAAACACTCCTCCCATGCGGACACAAGCGTCCTCCTTGTGTCTCATGTGATTGTAGGTGGCCAGACTAAAGACAAACATCCCACTAGCAGGCGAGCAATCCCCCACATCGAATCGGGATCGGCTCGATACCATTTGTAATGGCCCAGCCCAACCATGTAAATTTTTATCGGCTTTGGACCCTGAGGCCCTAGGCTTTAAGAAGCGTTTTAAAGTCGTGAGGTCCTCTTGGACCGAAAACGGATAATATCTATATGATTGGGTCGGGTTGTTACGGATAAACTTTCAATGGTCCTAACGGGACTCAAACTGATGACCATTAGAGAGTAAACTTAAGGCCAAACTAGCATGATTGTAAAGTCTTAAAAAGTAATATGGTAAATCAATATAAAAATTTTAATATCATTAAATTTAAGAATAATTTCGATAAAATGTTACATGTAGTTTCTATTTTTTCTTGTCAATTTGTTAGACAATTTAAAAATAGTTTTCTTATTAATAGTTTAAATTTGATTTGTTGTGGCCTTCAATTATACACTTATTCACGTTATTAAATTGGGCTTATTTATTTTGGTTATGGGCTTTGGAGATATCAGTTAATTTTTTTTATTTTTTTTTTTTATAACTAAGCACTTTGTTATAATCTGATAAGTGTCCCCATTAAGGTTTCGAGTTTAGGGCGTTTCCTTCTCCTTAGATATCCTGCATCTTTAAACTTTGACCGCTCTACCGCGAGCTACGGCTATGGACAAACCGATTCGATTTTTAGGAAAGTTTTCAAACATCTTTAGGAAAATCTTACTATCAAATATATGAATCGGTATTGCAAATATCTTTTTTAACTAAACAATGTTCTTATATTTGCTTTCTCGAAGCCTCCAAAATACCCTTCAGCCAGGCAATTGTATCTTGATCTCTAGGTTTAACGAACCATTGTATCTTTGGTGAGTGGGCTTGGACAGTGGATAATGCTTTGGGCCTCTTTAGTTCCTATTTTTTGAAAACTGTATTTTGTTTTTAAAAAAAGGATAATCGGGTGAACTGTTTGATTTCCAGGTTTTTTTATTGAAAAACACAAATAACCAAAAAAATCACTAAATTCAAATAACAAAAACAATTTTTAGAGAACACCAGTGTTTTCAAAAACTGTTTTCTGTTCTCAAAGACAAGAACAACAAAGAAATCAGAAAGAACAAAACGACCTTAGAATTTATAGGCCCAACTCATTTGGGGTTGGACGCCTCATTTGACAAGCATGTTTATTTACTATATATGGGTCATTTATTTATTTGTTGTATATTTATTTCGTTTCGTAAATGTATTTCTTTCATATTATGTTGTGTTTTTTACTTAATTTTGTTGCTTTTTAATTACTTGGCTATCATGTCTCGATAAAGTGATAGAACTATCAATGTTTAAATAGGCAAGTATAGGATGAGTGAGAATCCCATTCAGTGTGGTGGAAACGATTTACTACAATGTAAATAAAAATATTTCCTTATCAAAAGAAAATGTGGACTTGGAAAATCTTAAATACTTTTTAACTAAAATAATAGTGAAATTGAATTTATCATAAACTTGACTTAAAAAATAAGCAGTTCTTTAAAGAAAATTTATTAAACTCTTTTTTTGAAGAGAAAAATAATTTATTGATTGAACCTAATAATGCATTAATAAAAACATTGAATCAAAATTGTTAAAAACACAAATGATGAAACAACATCGAGAAGTTAATAGCATAATGAATCGGATAAAAACTTATACACATTTGATATTACTATTGTGGCCGGAATATGCGTAGTTTGCGATTATCTGACATATTGATGACCGGTAATTTGATTTTTTATTTGTTGATCGGATATACTTTGCCGTTTGAATTGCTCTCACATAAATGGCGTTGCACCATAACGATGACAAGCGAAGCCGCACGAGCGGTGACAACCACCGCCATGCAAGGCGACAACTAAAGACGAAATAAATAAATAAATAAAACCTAGATCTTGTGAAATAACCACTTTATTGAAAAAGGAAATTATGGAAAAGAGGTGTTGATGGGTGATTTCATGTCCAATAATGGCAAGTTGAGAATCGATCAATTGTTATTAAATAGATATTATATTTATTTGTCTAAATTCAAAAAGTGATTTCATATTTTCGTCATAATTCATATTCTTAGTATGAAATCACACCCCTCACACATCTTTCCATAATTTTCTTCATCGATAAAATGGTTATGCCATAAGATATATGTTTCATTTGTTTTCATGTTTTAATCATAGTTTTGGTCTAGCTTATGATTGTCGTCGTTTTGGTACGACGTTTGTTTGTCGTTGTCGTGATGAGATGATTATTTATGTATCGGTGATTCAGATGAGTAAAATATATACAATGAGTGACAATAATTAAAATCAATTATTGTTAATATCAATGTGCTGCAGATATGGAATAATAGGTATTTTAGTCACGATGGTAATATCGAGTGTGTAGATAACTATCAAATATATAAATTTGAGTCATTTTATTATGCTAATGCTTAAGACACAGTGTTTCATCCTATATAGTTTTAATGATTTTGATTATATGTTTCTATGAATGTATTTATATTTGAATTAACTAAAATTATTTTCTCTTCAAAAGATAATTGGATTGGAAAATACTTTTCTAAATAAAAGCAATAAAAGTCGTTTTTAATCAATTTGGACTAGAATATTCTATAATAAATAAATTTCTACCAAATATATAAATATTTTATGTTGGGAGAAAAGATATAAATATTTAGAAAAAAACATTTACTCTTAAATAAATTCAGATTGAATTGTTTTTCTTAAATAGGATTGTAAAATAAAACATTCTTGTAGAAGTAAATAAAAATTGGAGGCATAATGATGAAAAGGGAAGAAAACCTGGAGAAAATAATTTTTATTTAATCAAACTAGCGATACATCGATAAAGATCTTGTTTGCAACTAGCGGATAGCTAATAGGCACATTGCGAATTTGTATTAAGCGGTTTGTTGATAGTTTATTCTATTAGCTATTTGTATAAATGTGTTTGATAAAATATAGTTGATAGCTACTTAATTGTGTAAAATGACCAATAAGGATATTGACACAATTTATTGTTGAGTATTTTTTTGTTAATAATTTAGATTTATAAGGTGAGTTTATTGGAAATAGGTATACTAATATTGAAGAATTAAATCATCATTTACGGAAGAAGAAAAAAATAGTCATTTTAAAATTTTAAAATATACAAATTTCTTGTGTGACGCCCCAAACCCGGGGGTCCGTTGACTACCCGTCAACCCGCGGAAACACTCGTGAATGTCGGGTGACCCGACATTTCTCACGAAAATCGGGCAGAGTCTCCTTTGTACGGGGAGCTCTAACCAAATACAAAATCTGCATATACATGTCCCAAGCAATTGCAATACCATCGATATATCCAATATATCGATCACATGAGTATCGACCACTTGGGCCTAGCGATACTCTTAATACAGCACTAACTATGAATCAAGCTATATAAAATGAATTCTGAGAGTTCTGATATTTTCACTCTTATACAATACATATATTAAAATTAGACATTCCAATACATGTATATATCATCAATGAAAGCCACAACCAAACTCTTCAATCCTCAATCTCTAGGACGAGCCGTCCCCTCGCATGCTCCCTGTACCTGTAAAATAATATCCCTCGACATGAGTGAGCTAGTAACCATTAGTGGAGATAAACACAAGAGTGGGCTACTCTCCACCTAAGTGCAGTGCAATGTTCCAAAATAAACATATATTCAAGCAAATGCGCCAGTCCTACTTGAATGCCATGACCAACTCGAGATCAGGAGTCCTCACATTTTCTCTCACACTCGCCTAAGTCTCGTATGAGAATTATTATATTTATTTGTTTGTGGACAACCCTCCGATGTGTGTATATCAATTGGGTAACTCCGACGATTTATATTATTTGTTTGTGGACTATCCTCCGATGAATATCAATTGGGCAACTCCGACGATTGTTATTTTTTGTTTGTGGACTACCCTCCGATGAATATCAATTGGGCAACTCCGACGATTGATGTTTTAATTTGGACTACCCTCCAGATAGTGTATTTTTAGACAACCCTCGAACTATTTTCTCTAGACTCATCTAAGCACTCCTCCTATAGTCTGGGGTGTTCGGGTGCGTATGGAATAAATGTATCTTGGTAAATCTGATCCCAATTCCACGGAATAAATATATAAACATGCATATATTTACAAAAATTGAATTCAAACAATCATGTCATGTAAATTAATTAATTCATACATCAAAATTAATTCACTTGGGCTAATGATCAAACCCGAGCAATTCTACTTGAATTACTCGACCAAACATATTAATTCACAAAAATTATTTTAAGAACACTGTTTCGAGAATAGTGAAACCCTCGGTTACTATTCCCGAAAAAATTACAAATCATCGGTTCATAATGAACGCAATTCACGGCCATTCAGCCTCATCGAGCTTGATACATGATTTATCATAAAATTTCACAATTTCTCTGACCCCGTCGGTAAGTGACGATCCACGGCTGCTCGATGGGTGTTCAAAAATTCATATCGGTCGGTCCCGAGTTTGGGGCCAGGTGGTGACCCCTCACGGCCTCACTCGACTCAAGCATTCATTAAAGTACTTAAGAAGGAATACAAAACCCAAGTAGGGAGAAACCCCTACCTCTCGAAAGTTTGAGAAGAAAACTCCTTAAAATCCGGTACCCGCGAAGCCCTCTCGTGTCGGAGCCTTTCCTTTGTCCGAGAAAGGCAAATGAGCGGTCAGTTCTGGAAAACTAGAGAGAAGTGGCTCTCTCTCTAAAACAAAATGAAAAAATCTGCTGCTCCAAAAATCCGTCCAGCCCACTGCATCCCTTTGCCTTTAGTCGGAGAAGCCTTCATTATTATTTTGTCTTCTTGTGACTTAAAAATTTCCAAAATGACCATTATGTCCTTCTTTTCTCAGTTTTGACATTCGGCACTATCTCGGCCGTCCATTTTCATCATTTCTCTACTCATGACACTTATGACACATGAGTACGTGTTATATGTAACTTTCGTCGCATCGAAAACTGTTTTACGGCACCCAAACCGCGATGCCTTGAAAAACGTGTAAATTTCAACTGTCCCAGAATTTGACGAAATTTTACGTGCTAGCTAGATTTCGCGAGACGATTCCAACGGTGAAATCCATTTCGTCATCCAAGATCCAGAGAATAAATTTCGGATTTTTTTTACCGAAATTACAATTTTGTAACCAAAATTACGATTTTGCCATTTTTCCAGAAATTGGAATTTCTCGGGTCTTACATCTTGAGTTGCTAAAGTGTAAAAACATTAACCTTATGCAAATAGATAAATATTACAATAGTTTATCAATAAAGTTTATTAGAAATAAGGTATACAAATATTGAAAAATTAAAAGTCATTCTGAAAAAAGATTAGTCATTTAAAAAATTTAAAAAATATACAAATTTCTTGATTTGCTAATTTGAAAAAATATTAACCTTGTGCAAAATGAAGTAAATATTACTATTAGTTTATCAATAAAGTTGTGAAGATGGGAACTTGAATTGGCTATTGACTCTTGTAGGGTTTGCGAGACAGCGGGGTAAGGGCGGTAATTATTAGCAACTTTAGGATGTCAAAACCATGTAAAACAAAGACATCTGAATTGCTCCCGATTTTTCGGCTCACCAAATGACCCCACAAAGTGGTCACCAAATGCTAAAATCTATAAAAATACAAAGACTCATGCTTTAGTAGAACAATTCATAGTTGTCACACAACCAAATGCATTAATTTCTTATTGATAAGGTAGTAAAATTCACGGGGATCATGATACTTATGAAATCTCTTCACGAACTAAGCATCCTGCAAATAATAAAATCATGATATGATAACTTCACTATTCGTATGGATTTTTAGCGAAATTGAGTATGTAAGACGAAGATATAACATTGTAATATCAATTTCAAGAATATCTATAAGATTTTGAAAATTTCAATTTTCTCGAAAGAAAAATGGTAATTTGGTAAAATCGAAATTTTTCTAGATCTCGGATAGCGAAATGGACTTTACTCCATTGAAATGGAGTAAAATTTAGATACCACGTCGAATTTCGTTGGATTTCGAGGTGTTCGGGATTTCACGTTTTTCGAGGCGTGGGGTGTCGGATGACACATGGCAAGGTGAGGAGATGCCACATGGAATCCTAAAAGAGTGACACTTGGCAAAGCCATGTGGTCCACTTGAATGAATGACTCACAATGAGCCATGTGTGGAAAGGAATTCCATGGCTCACAATGAGCCACTTGAGTGCATGATGTCGTGGGGGATTTATGAAATAAAGAAAATGATGGAAAGGGAGAGCCTTTCTTTTGAGGAAATGAAGGGAGGAAATTGCCTCCTTTGACCGAATGTGATTCAGCTCGAAAAGTGAGAAAATGACGAGAAGAGAAAATGAGGAGAAGTAAAGGGGGAATGAGATGAGAAGAAAAAGGAAAAGAAAAGCAAAAGGAGAGAAAGGAAGGAATGAAAGAAAAGAAAGGAAGAATCAGTGAGAGAAAAGGAAGAAAAATGAGAAGGAAAGGAAAGGGGAAAAGGAAGATTTCCGGGTTTGAGGCGGTCGGCGTTCGAAGTTCGAGGACTAAAGTGGGCACACGCGATTAGGATCTACGATGTGGACACGAGTCGGAGTTCGACAAACTCGAGGTAGGATATTTTCCTGCAGTTTACTTTGCTAAAGGCTTTATAATGAGTAGGGTTGCTTGTGGAGGCCATGAGAGGCCATATAAATTAGTTCCAAGCTTTGGAATTAAGGGTATGGATTTCATGGCTAGGTTTCACCGATCCTTGTATGGGAGTTAGGAGTTTAATTTAGTAGCAGAAAGTTTAGGTGTGGTGGTTGTGGACTGTGATAATGTGCTTGGAATAGGATTGGTTCATGTTTGCGAAAGGCGTAGAGGTACCACTGTTGAATGGTCCAAAATTTGAGACCTTGTTGTGTGTTATGGCTTGCTGGAATAACATGCTAAGTATGAAATGTGATATTGATGCATGCTTTTGATGTATTAATATATTTTGCGTGGAAGTGGGTGTATGTATGAATTATAATTGTCATTGGTGTGTAAATGTTTTCATGTAGCGCTCATTCATGCATGTAACATGGAAAATGCATGGGCATCATGCATTTCATATGCTGCGGTCACATCGCGTCGGTCGGGTGGGTGCGAGATGGGTTATTCGTGTTGATGTTAATTGAATGGGTGGTATTCGGGAAAAATGGGGCCGAGTCGAGTAGAGATTATTAGTGTGTAAATGATCAAAATGATAAATTACATGTTTTGGGCGGAGCAAGTTGGGAGTAGATCCCCTAGGGGTGAAAGTCCGCAGGTTACTCACGGTTAGACATGAATCAGGCGATGTAAGTTCGTGAAAATGTTGAAAGGCGTGCGGCGTCCTCACGGTGTAAGCGGAATCCAGTTGCTCACAAAATAAAGGAAAAGAATCAAAATCAGGTTTTGATAAATAAAATTGGAGGGTGTCCAATGGTTTAGTCATGGTGTGTGACAGGTTTTATTCACGCTTGGCATTCCAGGTGTGAGGGAGTCGGTTGGGACTTGGGTCGTGAGCATGAGGGGTTGCATCTCATGCATGATATAGACATTTCATATAATAGTAAATAATTGTATGGAATGTGATTGATTGTTTATTTATGCCATTGCATATGCATTTTAGGTGGGGAGTAGCCTTGTGGAAAACTTTCTCTTGGGCTTTTCTCACCCGATCGTAGGACCCCCTTTCGAATTACGAGACTATCCGGAATAGGTACTCATAGAGGTAGCTTTTGAAGAAAAGTGAAATGTGGCTTTAATTAAATATTTTTGTAAAAATATGTATAAATCTTTTTTGTAGAACAAGCATGAGAAACTATGAGAATGGTTGGCATATTTATTTTGAGTATTGGTTTGTGTGGGCCCAGAGCTATTTTTGCTCAAGTATGCGTCTCGTGATACGAGTTGTATAGATTTTCCGCAGGTTGACGGGTGAGTGAGGACCCCGGGTTTTTGGGCGTCACAATATGCATGGCGCCCCCAGGCAGAGAGTCTGTTCCCCAGCCAGTCTGAGTGGATGTCGGATAAGCTTGAGACGCCACTTGGCAATCAGGCGAGTCTCAGCTGTACGGAGAGCTCTACCCAATCTGATCTGCATATCACATCCCAGCGGTGCAATATAAGTCAATCACATAGGTAATGTCTGACCCTTGGGCCCATAAGCAATCTCGATATACATACCCAGCTAGATCCAACTATATACCCAGTAGTTACAAGAGTTAATATGTTTTTACTCTTATACCCTTATCGAACTTATAGAGTTCTAATACATGTGTAAATCGAGACGAGAATCCACATTTCGGCTTTCTTAATCCTTGGTCTCTAGAATGAAGCCGTCCCTCTCGCCGCTCCTTGTACTGTAAAATAATATCCCTCGACGAGTGGTAATGCTCGGTAGTGGAATCGCCCTAAGAGGGCTCTCTCCCACCTAAGTGCGATTGCAATGTTCCAAAAAATAAACATACATTCAAACCGTCATGAATCTGCGAATGTCTACATGACTGACTCGGATCAGAGTCCTCATGAGCTCTCACACCTCGTTATTGTTTTGTTAGTTTGTGGACAACCCTCAGATGTGTATATATCGAATTGGGCGCTCAGACGATTGACCATATTATTTGTTTAATGGACTACCCTCCGATGAATATCAGTTAGGTCGCTCAGTGAATTAGTGTACAATTTGGACTACCCTCAGATAATTAATATTTTTGAACAGCCCTCGATAGTTTTCTCTAAACTCATCTCATGCACTCACTCCTATAATCCTAGGGTGTTCAGTGCATATAGGAATGCATATCTTAATTCAATATAGTCTAATTCATGAAAATATATAAACACTAGATATATTCACATAAATTAAATCCACACAATCATGTTATATAATTTCTCATTCATCACATCAAAATTAAGCTCACGTGGAACATGATAAAAACAACCATTCAATTTGAATCGCCGACCAAACATGTTTTTGCGGTTTTATTATGTGAAATCAGCATTTCGAACTGATGAAACCCTCGTTCTTGTTCACATCAAACCTAATTATCGGTTCACTTTGTGAACTGTATTTCGGCCATTTAGGCCTCATTCAAACCAATACATGATTTATTGAACCATTCATCACTTGACTGAGCAGTCAGTAAGAACTGATACGGACTGTTCGTGAGTCTCAAATCCAAACATTTCGGTTCCAAGGTTTGGAACCCGATCAAGCGCGGTTGAGGCCTCAACTTGGCCCAAGAGAAACATTTATCGTACTTAAGCGAAGAGAATAAAACAGTAGGGATAAGCTACCTCTCGGAGTTGAAAACTCCTAAATCTGGTACCACCTTGAAGCCCTCTCGCGTAAACTGATTCTCCCTCTTGTCTCGGCAATTCGGCAGTGGAGTCGCATTACAAATCTAGAGAGAAGTGTTTCTCTCTAAAACCTCTCAAACGAAATGACTCTTGGTTCTCATTCCTCCCCGGGTTTTTTTTTGGCTTAATGAAGGAAGACACTATTTAGTGTTTTGTCCTTTTCTTAAATCAATTTCAAAAATGACAATTTGTCCTTCTTAGTTTGACTTTATTTCTATCTCGGCCGTCTATTTTCATCCGTTCTCTTTCGTACCCTCATGGCACATGATCTTATTTATATATGACTTTCGTCGCAACAAAAATCTTTATACGGCACCCGAACCGTGATGCCTCGAAAAACGTGCCGACTCCGACTGTCCCGGAATTCTATGAAATTTTACGTGTTAGCTAGATTTCGCAAGACGATTCCAACGGTGAAATCCTTTTCGTCATCCGAGATCTAGAGAATAAATTACGGATTTTTAACCGAAATTAACAATTTTGTAGTCGAAATTAACAATTTTGTTATGAAGTACGATTTTACCATTTTTCCCGAAATTGGAATTTCTCGGGTCTTATAATATCCAATATGCTCAAACTCACGAGAAACAAGTTCATAAACATTTAATATTTCTCAATTTTTACCCAAGTGCAATAATATCATTTTATTCATATCATTATGTTATAAATAATCTAAAATAGTATAAACATAAATTGTTAAAAAAACTAGTAAGAAAAGATTGCAAATTTGGGTAAAAACTTTGATTCCCTGTTTCATTTAACTCGATAGAATTCAAACAGCACATGACATAGTTCCATTGGATAATAAATTAAATTCAGAAATAATATATATATGTTGATGACAACTTTATTGTCTCCCTTTAATTCCACCATCATTTCAATTTTTAAAAGACCAATCCATTGAGTTCTATTCGTTAATTTACAATTCGTTAATTTACAATTAGTCAAACGAATACCATCCGAAATCAATAAAATACATTAAATTATTACCCAATCGGTACAAAAAAATATTATATTATATTATAATACAGTATTAATATTATAACTTTGACAAATAATCATTAGGTCATGATTAAAATTATATTATAATGTATAAGTATACAAACAATCATTCAGCTGTGCAAAATTGTATTATGATTTTGATTTTATAAAAAGAAATAGGTCTTAGTACTTTGTTATCATCGAGTCAAGCCAAAATAAATATCAAGGAATTGTTTTCTACTTTTGATCAAAATCGGTCATGAAAAGATTTTTTTATATTAAAAAATTTTTTCCTTAAGATAATTGAGCACGTGAATAAACTCGAACAAGTAAAAAATATAAAAAAATAAAATTGATAGTTTCAATGTCAATTAAAGTGACTCTGATACTAATTATTAAATTATTTTATAAAAATTAAGAATATTTATTGATCTTAAAAATAATTTATCAATAATCAAATAACTCAATAAATATATTACAAAATAATTTATTGAACAAAAAATATATTAATTTTAATAGGTAGAAATATACTTAGCATGGATCAGGAATTATTAGTGCCATCGAGGGTTTAAATATCAATATGTGCCGATATTGGATATCGATAAAGAACAACTCTGATATAGGCAATCGATAATCGTTTGAGGAAAAATTGGAAAAAATCGCTAATATATTTGATATATCGTTATCGGACAGATATATCGTGAAGTTCGGTCGTGAAACACACGTGCGTCACGTGATTTTTGTGGCGCGAAGTGCTCGTGATATATCGTATATATTGGCGATATATCGACAGTCTGAAGGTGGAATTGTTGACTGATCTGACCATTGAGATCATCCTACAGATGATCCAATGGTTTAGATTTCACCTGCGTTTTCAAGTCTTTCCAACGACTAGTTTGATTAATCCAAGGCCAAATGCGAGATACGCTAATCGACCCACGTATTTCACGAATTTTTAAATGTTATCCAACAGTGAATTTTTTTGATCAACGGCTATATTGACTTGATCAGCGGTTGAATTTATCTCAAAGGTTTGAATATCTACTTGATTTAGATATTCACCAAATTAAATCAACGGTTATAATTAAATTAAAAATATATTTTGACGCTATCCAATGAGCTACTGACCCAAAAATAATCTATAAATACCTCTAAAATCATTTCATTTTATCTGAAATTTTCTTTACCATATTCAATCTTCACATTTCACTAAATTTTTCTTTGTGATATATCTAAAAAAGGTGGGAATTTTGGTGTTTAAGGTTTCAAGTTCCAAATGTTAACAAGGTTAATTAAGGTATATTTTTATGTTAATTTACTTTTAAATTGTCATTATTGTATTTATGTTTTGTGTATTTAATAGTTTTATATTTATGTTTTGTTTTTTATGTTAGCTATATTTAGTTTTATTTTATAATTTTATATTAGATTATAAATTTAACAATATAATTTTATATTAGTTTAAGGTTGATATGGGCGAAAAATAGGTGATATCGATTCCATCCAGGCCCGGAGGAAATGTGGGCTCGTATCAAACCCGGGCCCGGAGGAAATGGCGGGCTCCGTCAAACCCGGGGCCCCCTTATGTCAATGCGGAGCGAGAGGTCCGTTCGCCCCAGGCCCCAGCCAGAGATGCGAGGGCCAGTTTGAAAATCCTGCTTAGTCCCGATAGCTTGTACATCTCGTCTAAGCCGGAAAATGAAAGAGATGTATTTTATTTGTTCCCCGGATCCCACACCATAAGGGAAAGAAGAAAGGATAATGATAGATCATTGCCAGTTGGACATCTTCCTATAAGGAAGAAGACTATCCCAAGATTAGCTTTTCCTATCACATGCCGAGATCAGATATGGACTAAAATAGAAATATTCCATCGATGGAAGGACTCCTAATTACCATCCAGCGGTTGGGCTATTTATAAATGCGAGGCCGTCCCGCCGGTGGAAGATGCCTTGACATTCTTACACATTCGGATGTAATACTAATTCTCTAAGCATTCTCTCTTTTCTCTCAAGGAAGAATCGGCTCATCGGAGCGGCTATGGCGAAAGCCCGCCGACCACCTCTTCTTTGTTCTTGCGCGGAGGAGTGCTCGTCCGAGGCACGTAGATCGACATTGGAAAGCTGATCTTACTGACCCGGACAATCGGTGCTTTGCATCGGCCCACAAACAATCGAGGTCGGCCAACGACCCCACACGCTCCCGGCCCGATTAGGTTGAAAAGGCATCATCGGTTGGCGCCGTCGTAGGAACGACGGTTCTGTACAAATAGCGATTTCGATTCTTGATGAGTATCGACTTTCGGAACACAAGCGGGAAGTAACGCCAATCCACCAAGAGGATCACGGGATCCACGGTCACGGACAATAGGCCCCTCGGGGCGGTAGAAACAGCGGGCGGCCTGGCGAAGTGAAGCACTCGCCTCGTCGATCAGCGCTGGTAGAGGTGGAACAATTGACGAACGGATGCAACATCGAGGAGCCTCGACAAGCCCGGGAAGGCGCGACATTCCCCCACGGCCAGAGCCACAGTCGCAGCAGCCTCGAGATGTCGAAGCGAAAGCGGGGAATCAATCAAGCCAGGGGCGCGACGCGATTAGCCCCGCCGAGAGACGATCCACACGGAAGACGGTCGGGGTAGAGAGCCTCCCTCATCCCACCGCCCCGCAGCGAAGAGCAATCATGGGAGCGAGGTTTAGAGGTCTTCGAGCGGGAAATCAGCCATATGAAGAGGTAGTTAAGGGCGTTGCCCGGATACTATGGATACTTTGGTACAACAAGCCCAGATCACCCTTCCACGGTCAAATATTCGATTGCAGCTCCAGTAATCTGAGTCTGCAGTGGGAAGTCTTGGTGAACCAAAGATTATCAGATATCTTAACACAAGAACCGGATGGGTTGCATGGGTATCAAGACATTGTCTTATTTGGGAGCACAGCTACCACGTTAAAAGGCGAAGCCTTGGCACGGTTCTATCGAATCCCTCCTTAAATGATCTCTTGGATTCAGGAGAGCATCCATCGCTTTAGTCTCCCACTTCATTAGACTGGGACGTACAGGAAAGTAGAGCACCATCTGTTGTAGTCAAACAAGGCTCGCGAGAAAACTGAGAATCATACGTGCAAAGATTCAATGCGAATCCTTGAAGATAGTCTGCCCAGATGAAAAATTCGCCATTCTCTTTGCGTTCGTCACGAATTTGGGAGTGCGATCGAAAGACTGTGTTTTCCATCTCAAAAATCCTCGGAGCAAGTATGGTAAGAATTGCTCGCCAAGCAGGAGAAATGCATAAACGTGAGGAAGCCCTCATATCCAAGAGGGAGGGCTCGTCCACCCATGAGAAGAGTCTGTGAATGGCTTGGCGGGACGGGCCTTAAGAGCAAGACGACCAGGAGAAGTCTCTAGGAAAAGATCGAGAACGATCTCCAAAAAGGCGGGGAAATCTCAGAGACCGTTTGGGCCCACCACAATCAGAAAGACGACGACGTTACTCGCTGCAGCGCTTCACTCCACTAACAGCCTCAGTTTCACAAATCTTACATGAAGTGCGGAGCAGCGAGTTCTTGGGAGTGGCAACTCGGATGAATCGGATCCCTCGCTAGAGACAACACTAAGTATTGCGGGGTTTCATAGGGAGTATGGGCATCGCACCGACAACATGTAGCTAAGGAGAGAAATAGAGTACTAATACAACGAGGATACCTCCCAGGCGCTTCATATCTCCGAAAATCAAGCCCCAATCGGGCCCATGTCGAAAGGCCCGAATAGGGACGGAGGCCCCGACTCGGCCCAGCCCAGCTAGCCTCGTGGCTGACGACTCGGCACCAGCAGCCTTGGAGAAATCACGTAATCTCGGGAGGATTCGCGGAGAATCTAGTTCGACTCGAAGCTCCTTGCGCGATGTCAATTCGTCGAGGAATGGAAATCTGGCTTGATTATCTAAACTACCTCGACTAGACACAACCATCACGTTCTTTGACTCAGATATGGAGGGATATCAGCACCCCCATGACGACCCATTGGTGGTTCGCGCGATCGTAGCCAACACGACAGTTCATCGGGTTTTGTCGACAAACGGAAGTTAGTAGGCTTATCATTTTGCCTCGGCCTTTAACAAAATGGGCGTGGGAGAAGAAACGAGCCGTCGACAGCGTCTGCGGTTTTCTGGGGAAAAGGTGTTGCCTCTGGGCTCAATTCAACTGGTACTCACTTTGGGAGAACCTCCATGCCAGGCGACGACGACAGCGAGATTTCTCATTGTAGACGCCCCATCAGCTTATAACATGTTATTAGGGAGGCCATCTCTCAACGCAATAAAAGCCATCCCCTCCGCGTATCATCTGGTTATCAAATTCCCAACCATTCACGGAATAGGGATGGTTCGAGGAAAGTGCTTGGTCGACGAACTGACGGTCAGCAGCGTTAATATCAGGATAGGCTCGACATGCTGTGACGAGTGCTCACCCGGGCCAGGCCTTTACGAGGAACTTGAGCCGGTTCCCACTGGATGTGTTTGGAACATCACAAACACGCCGGCTCCAAATTGCGGGGAATCTCAAAGCGTCTCCTCGCGTAGTTTAAGCGAGGAACAGGGCGTTTCGCGCGGAAGCGGTCGGATATGGGAGAATTGACCTGCCCATTAATCACGCATGAGGGTGGAACACCCGGCCCATCATGACCAGATCAGCGAAGCGGGGCTTACGCAGGAAAGCGAAAAAGCCACCATCAATGAAGGCACGTTGGCAAACTCCTCCAAGCGGGGAGCTATCGGGAAGTGGAATACCCCAGAGTGGTTGAGCGTCGTACTCGTTAAAAATAAGCGAATGGCGATACGTATCGACTTCAACGACATCAAACAAAGCTTGGCTCCAAGGGCGGTTCCCTTTCTGAGAATCGATCTCATCGTGGATCTTCTGACGGAGTCATGAACTTCTTAGTTTCATGGATGCCTTCTCGGGTCACAACGGATCGGCATGGACCCCCCGAGACGAAAGACCTCGTTCGTCCACGGCACAAAGGACCTATTGTTATCGGAAGTGATCTGCGTTTGGGCTGAATCTGGGGCTTGACCTACGGAAGGCCAATCAAATCGGATGTTCCAAGCATATAGGCACCTTATGGAAGTATACATAGGCGACATCTTTGGTTAAGTCCCTTCTTCTTAGATACCCACATCGCTCATCTCTCGGAGCGTTCAGTTTTAGAAACTATAATATGAAGCTGAATTGACAAAATGCGCCTTATTGTCAGTAGGAAAATTTACGGGCCGTAGTCGATCACGGAATCGAAGCAAATCAGGAAAAATAAAGGCATTACTTTCGACATCTTGTCGCGGAAATCGGGAATAAAGTACAACTTGTTGACGGGGAGGATAAGCTGTAAGTCGTTTGTGTCGAGCAAGTGATAGATGCCGACCTTTCTTCGGGGTTACGGAAGAAGGCGGCACCCGATGGGATACGAAGTGCGAGGAAGCGTTCTCAGCACTGAAGACATACCTGAGCTCCCCTCCCGTCCTAGTGGGCCACGTGGGGGAACTCCTCCTGCAATAACTTAGGCGTAATGAACTTTTCAACGGTGCTGTCCTCGTCGAGAGATAAGAGCGGATTCGACATCCCAGGTTCATCTTCTTGGCCAGGAGCCACAAGAGGACGGAGGAAAGATACGAAAATGGAAAATTAATTTGTACAGTAGCGCCGCTCGGAAGCTCATGGCTCGACTCATACCATAGAAGTCAGTAGATACCCAATGAAGCAAGTCTTGCCTGAGCCGAGACCTCGAGCGAGACTAATGAAATGGGCTATAGAGCTAAGCGAGTTTGACATCGGATATAGGCCGCCGCCGTAAAGGGACCAGCGGCGGACTTTGTCATGGAATTTGCATCGGCTGAGTCAGACGCGGGTACCCGGCGGCCAGGCCTTTCCACTTGGAGCTCTTTGTAAGATGGAGCCTCAAACGCCCCGAGGGAGTGGAGTAGGTCTTATCTAACCTCTCAGGAAGGAATAGACATTGAATATGCATCGGGTTTGGATTGAACATCGACAATGAAGCGAGATATGAGGCGTCATGCAGGCCTGACCTTGCTCATTCCGTTGAGTTGATCGGTTAGAGTCTGGTGCTCTCAAGCGGTGGTTAGACAGATAGAAGACACATATGAGGCCTTGGCAGAGAATGATCCTGTATCTCCAGAAGGTTCGTGACTTATCAAAGGGTCGTCGGGTCATTATGACCCACGTGTCCACAAGGCGGGAGGAATTCCGGCAGACGCCTTGTAGCTAATACGGCTCTCGGGAAGACCTCATCATGTCGACACACAGTGGGAATGTTAGCGGAGACCTTACATCAGACCCTTAGCATGATCGCCAGTAGGATCCGGCCGGATTGGATGGACCACATTTGGGATTATATTAATGACGAACCCTCTTAGGATGACGAAAGAAGCGACGAGATAAAGTGGAGTCTTCCCGTTTGCAACTCCTGAAGCCTTTACAAGCGAGGATTCTTCACACCTTTCTGAAATGCATGTAGGGAGAAGACCTTTGGAGTGCGTGCTAAGAGAAGTACGAGGGCATATCTTTGGGAATCATATAGGAGCTCGGGCGTATCGGGAGGTCTTGAGAACGAGGGATACTGCGGCTGGCTATACTCGGGAGCCTTGGCCCGACCTGATCGAAAAAATGCGAGACTGTCGGGGAGCACGCGAGATCTCCGCCTCCATCGAGCCCGCGGCGTCGATCACGAAGCCCTTGGCCATTCCAACCGATAGGGTTTGGGCGTATTGGGACCCCTATATAGGAAAGGGCCGGTGTAAATTCGTAATCAACAGTAGATTACTTCACCAAATGGGCGAAGCTAGAGCCTTTGGCCCACAATCACGGAGCGAAGATGTAATTTTGTGTGGCGGTATCATTTGCGGAGTTTTGGTATCGAAAGAGCCACAGTATCAGTGATGGAAAACAGTTCGACAACGACAAATTTAGAGACTTTTCTTGTAGAGCTTGGAATTAAATTATTACTCATCCCAGCACACCGCGATCGAGCGGACGGGGCGAGGTCACCACATCGAGGACCCTTAAAGCGCTTTGAAGACAAGTTGGAGACCATAAAGGGAATTGGGTAGAATACCTTCACGAGGTACTATGGGCCTCTGAGCAAACCTGAATGACTACCGGAAACCCCTTTGCCTTGGCATTGCGGCCGTCGCCTGTAGAAGTGGGAATAAATCCCCGAGTTGAGTTAGCGTCGGAGAGCCTGGCAGCGAGGCCCTTACGTCTGAGCAGAACTCCTAGGCGAGAAGCGCGAGGCGAGTTCAAGACGGCTGAGGAATATCAAGGAAAGCGGCCAGGTATTACAATCAAAGGGTCGGGCGAAAGCTACATCCCGGTGACTTAGTCTTAAAGAAACTCTGTAGGCAAGGAAAAATCCGGCGCATGGAAAATTTGGGCCCCATTTAGGAAGATCCTTACATCATAACTTGCAGGAGTCGTCGGACCGACGGTCTGAACTCCAAACGAGAAAGGAAAAATCTTGAAGCATCTCGTGGAATCACGGAACATCTCAACGTTTTGATAAGCGTTGAGTGCAGCCAATAGGGCCCGTATTAGGTAGTGCATAGCGAGTTGAACATTTATTAATCCGATGTCGGACATCTCATACAGGTTCAAATATCGGAAATCATAAAGGAGCATAATAGGAAATTCACTTAAAAAGAAAAAGGCTCTCTTTATTAAAATATTAGATTACAATCGGAGTACAATTGGATTGTGCCTACGCATCATCCCCTACATCTCTCACAAGATACAACACGAAAGAAATACTAAAAAAAAAAAAAAAAAAAAAAAGAAAGCTAAGGTAAGGAAACGCGAGGCGTAAGATGAAGAAGTTAAGGAGAAAGAAAGAGGAAAAGAGAGGGGAACAAAGGAGAAAGAAAAGAAAGAGGTATGAGAAATGAGAAAGAGAAGAGTGAGGAGGAGAGAAAGGAGGAGGAAGAAGATAAGCGTAAAATCCAAAGAGCAACAAGAAAAGTCAAGCGCCACCCTCCAAGCGCACTCCCCACTAAAAGTTGTGAATAACATGACCCCATAAAGGGAGACTAGGAAAAACACACAATCTCCACAAAATGGAGATCCGTAAAAGCTGGATCGAAAAGTCATCAGAGAAACCCTCCCAAAGAAAGACAAATGCAACTTCGAATTATCCATCCTTGCGGCGAATCTCATTCACATATTATAAAAGTGGGACTCCAAAAGGGCATAATGCACTGACAACTAACAACTATTTATAAGCAGGCCAAGCTTCGCCGTAAGCTCACGCAACCGCTCCAAATTCTCCAAGATAATGGCAAGCCGCGACTTTTCAAAAACCGAAATTCACACGGCGTTTTTCCTTCACGGCGCCTACGTAGTTTTCGAACAAAGAAAGTCACACGGCTGCCTTCTTCACACGTATGCTTTCATCACACGAAATCCGGCTTCAGGCCACGCCGCCAATGAGTCGATAACCTACTTTTGCCGAACGCCACCAAGGCCATCGGAGCCATGAGCCCTCGCTGTTCACTCGACGAGGTCGCCCGCTTCAACACGTGCCACGCCTAAATGAGCCGGACAACCCATTTGGCCGAACGCCACCAAGGTCATCGCGCCATGAGCCTCGCTACTCACTCCGACGAGGTCGCCCAACACAGCCACGCCGCTCAAATGAGTCGACCAACCCATTTCTCACGGAACGCCACCAAGGCGCCACCGCGCCCATGAGCCCCCGCGGCTCACTCCACGCAGGTCGCTCGCTTCAACCAACACAGCCACGCCGCCTAAATGAGCTCAACCCATTTCGCCTAACGCCCACCAAGGCCATCGCGCCACGAGCCCCGCTACTCACTCCGACGAGGTCGCCCGCCCAACACAGCCACGCCGCCTAAACGAGTCGGTGACCAACCCATTTCGCCAGAACGCCACCGCGCCACCGCGCCATGAGCCCCAGCGTTCACTCTTTGACGAGGTCGCCCGCTTCAACACAGCCACGCCGCCTAAATGAGTCGACTCGTCCCATTTCGGGCCGGAACGCCACCGCACATCGCGCCTACGAGCCCCAAGTAATTACTCTCCGACGAGGTCATCTCGCTTCAACATCGGGCCACGCCGCCTAATGAGCTCGACCAACCTGCATTTCGTACTGAACGCCACCAAGGCCACGCCAAGACCAACCATTCAACTCGACGAAATCCATCACCCAACATGGACGAGCTCTACTCTACTCTTCACCCAAACGAGCTCTTCCTTTATCACCAATACGGACGAGCCCTACTACAATTTACCGACGAGCCTTCTCCATCGTACCCAACATGGACGTAGCTCTACCCTACCACTCGCACGAGCCTCATCACCAACATGGACAAGCCCTACTCACAATTTACATCGACGAGCCTTCCATCACTTCAAGATGATCTAGATCTAATCTACTATTCACTCCGACGAGCCTTCCTAATGCCCAACATGGACGAGCTTGATGAGCTTAAAAGCTCGTCTATTTTAGCGTCCATTTTTCTCGCTTTAATTTTCATATCAAAAGAGACAATTACTCAGAGAAATATGAAGAAACTCACCCATTTGTTATTAGCAGAATGGAAGAAAGCAAGAAAAGCAGAGAAAACGCGCAGTAAATAAGTGGAATAAAAGTACTAATCTGCAAGAGAGCGTAAAATGAAAAGAACCGGGCTTCAGTCATTGATGCAGCTGTGGGTCTGCACAAATTCCGGGCTTCAAGTCGTGACATCAAGAAAGTGAAGGGAATTCGGAGCGCCGACGCCAGAAAACACGCTTCAGCAAACAAAGAGGAGCGCGTAATTAAGAATGATGTCATGGCGTAAAACCGAGGTCATGGCACTTCAAACAACCAAAGGCAGCTTCATAAAGAAGATAGCGATGTCGCGACAACATAAACCGAGGTCGCGACATCATGACAACCAAGGAAGGACGGTGAGACTCGAGCCCATGTCGCGATCAACTAACCCCGCAAAGCATAAAGACGTGTCGCGGATAACATGAACGTACTCGGGCCATGATGCGTAACTTTAGTCAATGTCGCGACATGAGCTTGATGTCGCGACAAGAGAACTCGAGGACGCAACCGAGCAGAACTCGGGGCCTCGGCTACCTGGAAATCCACAGTTATATCGATTAAAAGCCCAACCGGAAAACCCTATAAATACGCAGCCACCTGCATAGTAAAGGTGCCTGGGAGGCGCATCAAAGGAGAGACCGCAGCCAGTTTCAATTTTATTTTCTTTTCTTTTCTTTCTTTTTTTTTTCTTTTCTTTATTTGTATGCGTATGCTCATTCCCGCATTTTTGGGCTTTATTATTTTTCTCGTGATCCGAATGTTATCGCTTTAATGCCGAATGCGTAATTCACTTCTTTTTCAAATTACTATCTCGGGAATGCATCAAGTCCGCATAAATTTCGGGTTCGATTATTTCCAGCCAATCAAGTAGCTTATTCTTTTGATAAGAAGGATACTGCCTCGTGTGATCTCAAGAATTGAGAACCCAGCTTCCATTTAGTAAACATTGCAATGCACTGATCTTTCCCTGTAGTAATTTGCGATCTTGTCTACTCTTGCCACGAATTTACTCACATTATGGGTTTATTGATTTTGGATTCGAATACGCCTTACTATACCCGTTAAGATTTCCATGGGCAAGTAATTGGATTTCAAGGAGGTCCTCCGAGTGACACAGAAGCAACTCGAGTAATGTGCATTTCTTTGAAGGTATACTAACCTGCTATTAGGGATCCTTTAAGCTTTGTAAGTTCACTTAGATAAATCCTCTTCTCACTTGAAATCAAGAACGAGTTGAATGACTTATCTATTTAAACAAAACGTAGATCACCCAATTCTGGATATGAGGCTAATCCCGTGTTAAATTGACATTCAATCAAGGAAAGGTTGATCTATTTTAATTTCGAGGAAGAGTAATTTGGAAGTTGTATATCCGCCGACCGATAACTCAGGAGCTTATATGCATACCCATAAATGGGTAATGGGCATCGTAAAAGAAAAATATCCAACTTAAGGAAGTTCTTTGTTAAAAGTAGTTATCTCGCTCCCCGTGAATTCGAGAATCGTGAAGAAGGAGATAAATAAAAGGTGGAGCGTGGAGAGATCCACCGCACTACACCGCTCGGGATGATTTTGAAACTTGAGATAATCAAGAAATTAATTCCAGCATGAATCCATGTGAATTGATCGCTCACTATGACTGCTTTTTGGATGTAAATTTCTTATGATAACCGCTCAAAGATTCATTTCTTTTGTAGGAATTTATTTTCTTTGATTTGTTTTATTTCATTTCATTCGAATGTTCATTTCTCTTTGAATCTGCTAATTCCCAGCCTTTCAAGTGCCGGGTACCCATATCAATTTACTAGCCCAAATAGTATTAATTTTCGAGTAGTCGTAGTTGATGAAAATTCGAGATCTCTGTGGGATCGATATCCGACTTAAATCCATTTTATTACTTGCCTAATTGCACTTTGCACTTTCGACCAAAACCAATAAATTAAATCAAGTTCCTACTCTAAGAGATTTTTGTTATGATAAGATGATGTCAACAAGTTTACGCATCGTTGCTCGAGATTAGTTAATATTCCTTGGTAATAGTGTCATAAATTTGTTTATGTATTTTGGTCACAACAAGTTTTAGCGGCGATTTTGTCGAGGATTGTATAGTAGTCCTTCATTGATAACGTTATAATCTTGCATGCATAACTAATGCATAAATGTGAAAACATGTGTTTTGGTTCGGTCATCAAGTTTTATGGCGCCGTTGCCGGGGATCGAAAGGTTTTAGTAATCAATATTCAGACAAAAGAAGTAAATACTAATTTGGACATTTTTAAAAGAAAAAGAACAAAAATAGCATTTCCTGCGTTGACTCTTTTTAAATTAATCGACCTTTTAACAAAACAAATTGAAAATATTTGTCGACTCGTACTAACTCAAGTATCGTTAGGGGCATGTTTTGCTTCGTGAACAAAAGTTTAATGTATAGGAAATGTATCACGATCCGATTCCGAAGCAGATATTGCACTGTAGAAAACACTAAGCCGAGGAAGATAAAGAAGGCGTAAAACCTTACCCGCGGCGTATGAAAGATGTGAAATGTGTAATGACGAGCATAGAGAAGGAGTCAGAAGACCTCCAATCACAGATACACTCGAAGACTTCTGGAGACCAATTATCTGTGATGAATATCACATCGTGACAACCCGCACTGAGGCCAATAATTCTCAACTGCCGCACTAATCACAATGGTTCAAGAAGACGCCATCGCCATCCCACTAAGGACCCAAACGAACATCCGGGAAGATTTCTCGCATGGTGGCTAATACAAGAGTTAAATGCCAGACCTAGGTTTAAACCAGACTGCTCCTATTCTCTAGCGGATACAAGAACTACATGGTAATTAGTCTACCTTACATGGGTCTGCTGACAGCTTGGGAGTGAGTCAGAGGCCTACTTATGTAGATTCTTTCCACCGCCACTCACCTCCAGAGAAGAGAGATCATAGGTTCCAACAGGGAGGAAGATGAAAGTCTCACGGCTTCGGGAAAGATTCAAGCTTGGCCACGGGGCAAGATGTCCAATACGTGGGATGTACTAAGACTCAAATGATGACTGTACATCATGCCCAATGATATATCGGTGCTGAACTATCGATGCTTCATGCCGCTGAGCATTCAAACGTAAAAGGCCGAGAGGAGGCAAGGGATCCGATCGAGGACCCGGGCTAACGTAATATGAAAACTCCTTCCTCGAAGCCAAGAGGAAACAACAGTATAGCTGTGGGATTCTGAACTCAGCAAGATGACCCATGAGGCCAAGTCAGACGCCATTGCATCGAATGGACAAGCAAGAAAAGAAGACATACTAATCGCCTACCTAGATAGAGCAAATGAAAAGAGAATTATCATAGTGTTAGCCGAGAGAGCAAAGAGATGAACAATTTTATTTATGTCGAGAGGCTGGCATCAGTGAGCCAAGAAACTACCATTTCAAACCTAATACTAACCCCACACCACATTATCATCCTCGGATCGAGGAACCATGAGAACTTCTCATATGGTGGAGGGGCTTCACAAGGCCCAAGGTAAGTACAAAGGTGAACTCATGGTTATCAATGCCTACCAAGATTTCAGCAAAGCAAAGAATAAGGAAATGAACACAGAACGAATACCAAGGTCGAGGAGGGCCCTATCTTCAAGAACGTATGTCATAGCTCATGGGGAGGCCAAGAAATTGTCAACCTCCACGAACAAGTTCAGAATCGGGAGCAACCGCTACCAATTTTCAATTCCAACACTACCAATGCTACCTTAAAACCCGTGAGGACTCAGTGTGGGCAAATGGTCCCTAACTCCCGCAGAGCCAAGAAAGATGTCTTCCAAGCGACACCAAGAAAATCCCAAAGACCGCATGGTCAGGCAACCCGAGGATGAAGGAGTTGGGGAGATGATGTGAAAGAAAAATGACAGCAACGAGGAAAAAGACATCCTAGAAAAGGAAGAAGAACTGGAGAAAATGAAGGAAAGAGTGGACCGTAAGGACATCCAAGGCTAGACTCGTTAGCGTTTTCCTACGTCGACGCATAAATCAAAAATAGAAGAGCAATTTGCTAAGTTTTTGAAACCTTCCGTGGCTAGAAATCGCATGCCCTCTTTATCAAGTAGACTCGATGCCACTCTCTACGCAAAAATTCCTTAAAGACATTCTGAGCAAAGAAGAGAAAGATCGTAGAAGAAGGGATTGTGAATTCACCGCTGGCTCAAGTAAAGGTCTCGATGAAAAATTGCTCGAAAAGACGAAAAGATCCGTGGAGTTTTACAATTCCTCGTGATAATGTATGAGTTGAAACTGCAGTTTCGTGACTCAGAGAGCCAAGATCAACTCGATGTCTTCTTTCGTTGCCAAACAATTAAGTTTGGGGGAGTTACTTCCTACCACCATTACTTCAAATGACAGATAGACGATTAAAACCGGAAGGAGTCTTGGAAGATGTGGCCGGGTCAACGTTGGGAAATTTGTTTTTCCAAAGTGGATTTCATCATTCTGCATACGGAGGAAGACTCACAAGTACCCTTCCGTCAGGAAGACCATCTAGCCACCGGAGCCAGTTCGATCGATATGCAAAAGGAGTTCTCACCTTGAGGGCTGGAGAAGAAGTCGCTAAGCTTCTAACTTTGATCCAGGCATGTAATACAGACATAGACAGAGAAAATTTCAATGTAGTTTATGAAGTCTATAACCTCAACCCTGATGTTCAAAATGATTGTAATGATCAAATTTTTATCAATCAAAAAGAGATGAATTTCCAGATATCGAAGATGATTACTCTGATTATTCATACAACGGTTTTCATTCTATAGAAACTGTGATGAGTACTCGACGCAGAGAAGAGACGCCGAACAAGAGAAGTAACGGAAAGAGAAAATTCAACAAGAAACCGTTGAAGAAGGGCTTAGGTCAGTAAAGAACTTCCCAAGTCATTTGAAGTATGTTTACTTAGAACCACCCCAGAAAAACCCAAGGATTATCTCCGCTAGACTGAGTGATGAGGAGGAACAACAATTACTACAGATCTTGAAGAAACATAAAGAGTCTATACTTCGTCCATCAAGAATCAAGGTATCACCCATCTATTCAGATGCACAAAATTCCGATTCGAAGAAACTTCAAGGCCAATCGTAGAACATCAAAGGAGATCAATCCCGTAATGAAGGAAGTAGTCAAGAAAGAGGTACTAAATCATAATGCCGGTTTCATCTATGCAATCCTTCGTATAAATTCTCGGGTGAGTCCTACCATGTGGTTCCAAGAAGGGTGGATTTACCGTGATCCGCAATGAGAAAAAATGAATTGGATTCCAACAAGAACAGTTACAGGATGGAGGGTATGTATTGATTACAGTGAGTTGAATGCGCGAACTGTAGTACATCATTTCCCCTCATTTTCATTGATCGATGTTAGACAAAGTTAAAGGTGACACCCTCACTTTTGTTTTCTGGATGGGTACTCAGGATACAATCAGATCGCAATTGCACCTGAGGATCAAGAGAAGACCACATTCACATGCCCCTATGGTACCTTTGCCTTCAGAAGGATGCCATTTGGGCTATGTAATGCTCCAGCTACATTCCAGAGGTGTATGATGTCTATATTCCTGATTCGTCAAGAAGCATGGAAATTTTCATGGATGACTTCACTGTGTATGATCCAAATTCTTGATCAATGTTTAAACAATCCGAAACAAGATTTCCAAAGATGCCAAGACAAACAAGCTAGCATTGAATTTGGAAAATGCCATTTTATGGTGACTAAGGTATTGTTTCGGGTATAAAATTTCACTAATGTGACTAGAAGACCAATCCAAGGTATCCATTATCAAAACTCGCACAACCTACCACAAAGAAAAGGAGTAAGAAGCTTCTAGGCATGCTGGATTTTACAGAGACTCATCAAAGACTTTTCAAAATAAATAGACCACTATGCGTGATTACTGAAAAAGATACGAGGTTCAATTTGATGACTCGCAAGGATGCTTTCAAGAAATCAAAATCAGATCGGGTACAGCACCTATAATGGTCAGTAATTTAATGGATCAGGGATTTGAAATAATGTGTGATGCTAGTGATTTTGCCATGGGAGCTGTGTTGGAGCAAAGAAAAGAAAGAATATTCAGGGCCATATACTATGCTAGTAAAACCTTCAATGAAGCACAAGAGAACTACTCAACAACTGAAAAGGAGATGCTAGCTATAGTATTTGCTCAGGAAAATTTAGGTAATACATTTTAGGATCCCATGTGGTGATTCACACCGATCATGCAAGAATCAAATACTTGATGTCAAAAAGGAAGCTAAGCCAAGATTGATAAGGTGGGCATTGTCACAGGAGTTTGATTCTGGAAATCAAGGATAAAGGGAAGTGACAATGTGATAGCTGATCACTTGTCAAGAGTAGAAAGAAGCAATCAAGAGGAGGAGAAGGTAATACACAGAATCTCCTGCATTTAAGCAACTGCTTAAGGTTTCCCCGCCAACTTCCATGGTATGTCGACATTGTGAACTATTTAGCTTCAGGAGTAGTTCCTTCTAATTCACTTCCCAAATGTAAGAGGAAACTCGAACCGACAGTATTATATTCGGGATGATCCACTTTATTTAAAAGAGGTGCTGATATGATAATAAGAAAATGTGTGATTTAAAAATGAACAAGGAAAATTTCGATGAATGCCATGCATCACCTTACGGGGACACTTTCAGAGAAAGAACAACTCATAAAATACCTTAACTGGGATTTATCGCTCCACGCCGTGAGATTGTACTGAATGGGTCAAGTTATGTGACAGATGCCAGAAGATTGGAAATATCGCAGTTAAATGAAATGCCCTAAGAAGTAATACGGTGGTGCAATTATTCGATGTATGGGGGATGGATTTTACGTGGGACCATTCCCACCATCACTGGGGAATTGCATACCAAGCAAGCGCTGGATTACGTTTCCAAATGGTGGAGGCAAGGGCTTGTTCTAGAAATGATGCTAATACGCTTATGAGCTTCTGCAAAAGAATATTTGAAAGGCATTCTGGAACACCTGTGACTATCACGTTGATGGGAAGCCATTTCAGAACAAGATATTTGCAAAACTCATGAGTGTGCATGATCAAACATGTAATGAGTCTAGCGATCATCCCTTGCACTAATGGACAAGGTAAATTTCCAACAGGAGATTAAAAGAATACTTGAAAAGGCAGTGAGTCCAAACAGGAAGGATTGGTCTTCCAAACTTGATGATGCACTGGCTTACAGACTCCGCATACAAGACTCCCACTGAATGTCCCCATACTGCACTGTATCTGGAAAACCATGTCACCTACCGAATTAATACAAGGCAATGTGAGCCATCAAGAAGTTGAACTTCGATTTCAAACCGCAAAGGAAGAGAGATTGCCAACTCACCGAATTTGAAGAACCGAGAAATGAAGCCTATGATAATGCTACCATCTACAAGGATAAGACAAAGAAATGACATGATCAGTTGATCCTATGAAGGAGTTCAGAGCAGGAAAGTTCTAATTGCGAATTCTAGATCGGGTTGTTTCGTGGTAGTTAACCAAATGGGGTGGACCATACACAAAGGGTGTCAAGCAATACATTTGGAGAAGACATTAAGTATGAGACACTGGGAAGAATCTATAAATGGACAAAGACTTTAAGCACCATTTAAGCAGAGAGGAAGGAATGAAAGAGCTTCAGCAGGATCTCTGGGTTAAGAAGGAACACAACAACAAGTCCACCAGGACTCAAAACCGGAAAGTGAATGATGGAGGCAACCCATAGAAATCGAATTTCTAATTTTCTATATGGATTTTAGTTTAAATTGCGGTTGATTTATTAGCACACATAAGACTTTGGTTTAGTTTGATGTAATCAATTTTGCTCAAGACGCAGTTGCATGAGCAAAATGCAAGGAAGGAGGGAAGAGCAATTGTCGATAACTTCAACAACTCATGGAGGAATACAGAAAAAGGGAAGCATTTTTTTCTCCCTATATAAATTTCAGAGAAAGAATCTAGTACATGTATGAATCTGATGTGTGAAATTGATTCATTTGATGTTGAAGAGTTTAGAGTATTTCCATGAATGAAAGACTTATGAACATTGAGCTTTAAGGTCAAGTCGCGACAAGGAGAACTTCCTTTAAAAGCAGTTGTCGCGACATCATAACACATGAGGACATATGCTTTCACAAATCAAGGGGATGGCTTCATTCCAACAAGGGTCAGAAGGTCGCGAATTAACTTGATGTCGCGACGACTAGGAAATGTTGCCACTGAAATTTTCGGGCGGTCGCCTTAATGACAAACATCTTGTTTTAAGGTGGCACAGTCGCGATGTGGAAATAAATGAATTAATCATTAGAGCTCATAAACTTTGATTGAATCGCAACTATTGGAGTACTTTTCCCCAATTTTCACTCTCCATTCCAGAACTGCTCATTCTCTCTCTCCTCCTCGATTTTAAACCCCGAAACCCTAGGTCCCAAAATCTTCGGGAATTTTCCTTCTTCTCAAAATGGCCAAACCATCAAATCCTCAACCCTGTAACCAAGCAAGAATTCAACAGAAAACGCAATCGGGAAGGAGAACTCATTGTGAAGAACAGAATGAAAGAACACCTGCCGGCATCGTGAGGGACCAACAGCCTCGAGGAAAGACCGAAAAGGCAAGAAAAAATAGGCGTAAGAGAAAATCGAAGATTTTGTGCTTCGAGGAAGCCTACTCAAACTGAGAAACACTATGCCTAAAGGTCAGAAGTGTAGTAAAGACGATTCAAAACCCTACGCCCCTTCAAGGAAATAATACAGTGCAGGTTTGGAACCCTCTCGCATCAAAGAGCGTATGCAAGAAGAGTAAGGGAGTTCTACTCAAATTTGGTAGGGAGAAAGGACAATATTGTATACGTCAGAGGAGTGTGGGTGCCATATGGAGCACAGGCCATTAACCAAGTTTATGAAATGGCAGGACACAAGCATGGGTCAAAATTCAAAAAGCTCCTAGAAAACCTAGATTTGAAGAAGATAGCAGAAAAATCACACCGACGGAAGGCCACCTGAGGTGAGAAAGGGGAGCACCAAAACCCCGACAGGGGAAGCCCCCACCGAGGAGGCTAAGGTATGGTTCTATTTCCTAGCCTCTCGCTTTTTGGTTCCAACCGTACACTCCGAGCACAATGAGGAACAGAGGCGGTCATGCTATACGCTATTCAAGGGATATAAGATCAATATAGGACAATAATAGAAAATTGAGCAATGAGGTACCACGAAGGAAACAAAGAGGAGTGATCCTCACCAAGAACGCTACAATTCAGGCTCAAGGTCTGAGGAGAGGATTGGGAAGGTAGTTAAGAAGTTCCGCTGACATCACCACTCTTATTGACAGGAGTGAGTAAAGGACCAAGAAACCAGAAGAAAAAGGGGGTACTGGTTAAAACAGGAGAAGAAGCTTCAACAGCAAGAGAAGAAGAAGTGAACATGGCTCCCCTCCGGATGTTAATTTCCCATTTGCACACCGGCAGGCAGATGAAAGAAGCCTGTGTGATTTCCTTTCTTCTTAGCTAGTTCTCCTCCCATGCAAGGTAGAACATTCAAATAAAAGGGAGAAAGTTCTAGAGGAACACAAGAGAACCAGGCAATCATGGAAATGCTTCTCTCCATGCAAAACAAGATGGAGGCAAGGGAAAAGGAGGGAGGTCAAGAACAAGAGTTAGGGAGGAAGTCTATGAAAAAGAACTAAAAAGAAGAGATCAAGAATGGGAAGAAGAACTACAGAGAAGAGAAGAAAGGTTTGAAGCTGAGTTGCAAAAAAGGGAACAGGAATGGGAAGCAAAGCTGAAAAGGAAGGAAGAACAGATGAAGGAGGTACCAGAAGCAAGGAGAAAACTTCGTGAAAGGAAATGGAACAAGGATAAAGACCCGCAAAGAAGTCAAGTTCGCCATGAGGCATCTCTACATAACAATCAAGCACAGAGACAATCAGCTCTGGGAATACCGAAGGGAAAGTGATAAACAGGAAGAGCGCATAAAAAGGAGAACATCAATGGATTTTAAATTTTTACATGTCCCCAGAAAGATTTTGAGACAAAGATGGAAGGGAGAGACAAGGTGTTAGATGGAAACGATGCATTCAGGAGGAAGATGTGGCTAGAGAATCTGGACTTGATCAACAACAACCTGTCAAAATTCTTGGAGGTCATGACAGAAATGGAGAAAAACATGAACACACTTGGAATGAGACAGGATGAACTGAACAAAAAGGTGGATCTCTCAAATGAATTAGCACATGAAAAGCAGACCGACAAAGAGAAAGCCAAGTGACAGAGGAGAATAGAAGTAAAGATTCCAGAATTCAGCCCACAATTGGACACTCTTGACCCGGGATCCCGTACACTATACTGCAAACAAAGAAAAAAAATGTAATCTATCCATTCGCTTCAATCACCTTTCTATACCGTAGTTCTGCCGTTGCAATTGAATCGTAATAAACAGAAACTTGAATTGAAATTTTTGTGCGTGCTATTTCTCAATTTGTCGATTCAATATTGTGTTGTCAGAAAGATGTGATTAGACATTAAAGTAGAAATTAGTTCCAGAATAAAAAACTGCTGAGATGGAATGAGCTGAATTGAATGAAGCAGTTAGATTAGAAATGGAGTCAAATGCACAAGGACAAAATGAATACGCTTAATTGAAAAACAGCAGTAAAAATTACTTAAATCTAATCGATAAGTCCAGACTGGTGAAAGTAATACAAGAGGGAACAAAACATATTTTGAGTTCAGGTAAGAACAATCGGGCCAAGGAACCCGTTGAATATCAATTAAATTTAAAATACTCACAAACAAAAATGAGTCAAGGTACTCCCTATGGTTAGTCACAACTGCTCAAAACCAAATTTAGAATTTATTAGATTATCAATGAGGCGAAATCCTAGGTGATACAAATTGACAAAGAGATGATACAGGCCATTCTCGATAGTTTGAGCCATCTTAGCCATCCCTACTTATATATGCTGATGCATACCTTAGTTCCGTAAATTGAACTAACAAGTTTATTTTTTTCAAAAAATAACTACAATGGAAACCCCAACCCATTCTAAGAAATCAACTCTCCAAAGAAAGAAACCCATATGATTACCCATGAATCCAAGGAGGAAGTAAGAAATGAAGTTTGGGGGAGTATATATTTTCGAGGAACTCAAAAAAAAAAAAAAAAAAAAAGGGAATGGAAAGAAAAGACAAAGAGCGTAAAATGCACAGAAAAGAACACTTTATGGGATAAGTTTTATCTTCAGCCTAACTCTTCTCGAACAATTAAGTTCTTAGGGGTGTTTCAACACCTAGTACCCTAATGCCATCTAGCATGGGAGCTACTAACCCAAAGTTCGCTGGGTTATGTTAGAAAGCCTAGAAAGTTAAAACATTGCACTATCCTTAAATGGTGACAAACAAAGGAAAATTCCCAGCTGAAATTACAAGTGAAAATAGCATACAGCTCTGAATCAGTTAAGAGATCAAAGAGATGTCCCAAACATGAAGCTTAGGAGTTTATTAGAGAAACTATAAGAAAGAAAGGCGTAAGAGGAGAGAAAAGGGTCAGGTAATCTTAACCTAAAATTCCTTCCATCCTACCCATTACCCAAGCCTAACAATATAAGCCCAAAAAAGACCCGATTGATCTCAAGGCCGAAATCACCTACATTAGTGGAGATCAATATGAAAACAAACTTATGGAATTGGAAATATGGAAACAATCAAAACTTTTGAAGGACTTTAGGGAGTTAATTGACTCAAGATGAAAATGAGAAGGAAATAATCTATTATTCAATTGTAGATCTAATGATTATGTTGTTTGTAAAACAATTTCAACAGCTTTAGTTTTGTATACTATGAAAAGTAGAAACTAACCTGAACCGGACTCTGAAGCCAGATATACGTAAAACGATGCATACATTGTATTTCACCAAATTGAATACCATCGCAGAAGAAAAAATTTTTGAATACTTAAAACAAAACATGTAATGTCCTTGTTTCGAGGACAAACAAATCTTTCTTTTTTTCTTTCGCTGAGGACAAGCAAAATTTTAAGTTTGGGGGAGTTTGATGAGCTTAAAAGTCATCTATTTTTAGTCCATTTTTCTGCTTAATTTTCATATCAAAAGAGACAATTACCTTGCAGAAATATGAAGAAACTCACCCATTTGTTATTAGCAGGTAGAATGGGAAGGAAAGAAGAAAAGGAGAGAAAAATGCGTAAATAAGTGGAATAAAGTGCGCCAATTGGCGCAGCGTAAATGAAAAGAACTGGCCGAGTCATTGATGCAGCCAGGGTCTCGCATGCCCAATTTCGTCGTGACATCAGAAAGTGAAGGGGAATTTGATGCCGACGCTAAGAGGAAACACAATTTAGGTAGCCGAAAGAGAGCAGTACTCAAAGGAATGATGTCGCTGACGTAAACCGAGGTCGACATCAAAAACAACCAGCTGCAATTTACAAGAAGATTAAGTGATGTCGCGACAAGAAAACCGAGGTCGCGAAGCATCACGACAACCGCGGAAGGATGCGTAGGAGACTCGAGCCCATGTCGCTGACAACATCCCCGCCATGTCGCCGACATCGTAAAAACAACCATCAAGACCGCAGAAAGGACTAGAATGGATGTCGCGCGACAAGGCCATGATGTCGCGACATCATCGCAGTTTATCAACCGAACCCCGCAAAGCATAAAGATGGTGTCGCGGACAACATGAACGACCGGGGCTCATGTGGATGCGAACTTTAAGTCAATGTCGCGACATGAGTTCGACATAGTCACAAGAGAACCGAGGATCTAACCTGAGCAAAGAACTGGCCCGGGTACTAAATCCACAAAGAAAGTTATATCGATTGTGGCCCAACTGAAAAACCCTATAAATAATGCCAGCCTACCCGTAATAGTAAAGCAGCTCTGAGGCGCATCAAAGGAGAGATCTGCAGCCTGTGCTTCAATTTTATTTTATTTTATTTTCTTTTCTTTTCTTTTTTTCTTTTCTTTATTTTTAGATAAAATGCTTGTCTCAGATATTTTTTTGCTTTATTATTTTTCTGTGGGATTCAATGTTATCTGCTTTATCAAGCCGAATGCGTATCTAATTCTTTTTCAAATTACTACTCGAATGCATAGAAGTCTGCATTAAATTTCGATTCGATTATTTCGCTTCGAATTGCAGTTATTCTTTTGATCAGAAGGATGCTGCCTCGTGTGATTCAAGAATTTGAGGAACCCAAATTTTTCCATTTAGTAAACGCTGTGAGTCGAATTGATCTTTTCCCGTAGTAATTTGGAAAGATCTTGTTCATTTTTGCCAATGAATTTACTTTAGATTATGGGTTTATTGATTTAGATTCGAATATCGGGCTTTACTATACCCGTTAAGAATCGCTACGTTACTCGATTTCAAGGAGGTCCTCTGAGTGACACAGTACATAATCCCGGAGTAATGCATTTCTTTCAAGGTATACTAACCTCGCTTATTGTGATCCTTTTCAGCTTTGTAAGTTCACTTAGATAAACTTCTCTCTCACTTGAAATCAAGAACGAAGCCAACGACTTATCTATTTAAAACAAACAGAGATTTCACCAATTCTGATAGCGAGGCCAATCCCGTGTTAGCCGAGATCTAATCAAGGAAAGGTTGATCTATTTTAATTCCTCGAGAAGAGTAATTTGGAAGTTGGGTATATCCTTGCTCGAATCGATAACTTTGGGAGCTAAGGTGTACAAATTCCATAAATGGGTATGAAGTACCAGAAAAAGAAAAATATCCAAATTTTATGAAGTTCTTTATAAAAGTAGTTATCTCGCTCCCCGTAATTCGAGAGGAATCAAGAAGAAGGAGATAACGAAGGTGGAGCGTGGAGAGATCCAAACAAGCACTACAATTGCCTCGACAGATTTTGAACTCGAGATAATCAAGAAATTAATTCAAAGATGAACTACGTGAATTGGATCGCTCACTATGACTGCTTCGATGTGTCTTCTTATGATAATCGTTTCAAGATTCATTTCTTTTTGTAGGAATTTATTTTCCTTGGATTTGTTTTATTTCTACTATTTGAATGTTCATTTCTCTTGAACTATTAATTCCCACTTTCATGTCAAAAATCTATATCAATTTACTTGGCCCAAATAGTATTAATTTTCGAGTAGTCGTGGTAGTTGATGAAAATTCGAGATCTCGTGGGATCGATATCCGGACTTCTTAAATCCATTTTATTACTACAATTGCACTCATAGAGTAATCTTTGACCAAAACCACAAATTAAATCGTTTCACTCTAAGAGATTTCGTTATGATAAGATGATGTCACCAAGTTTCATGGCACTGTCAGTCAGATTAGTTAATATCTCTTCGTACGTTGTCATAAATTTGTTTATGTATTTCGTCACAACAAGTTTTATGGCGATTTTGTCGAGGATTAGATAGTAGTCCCTTCTCGCTGATAACGTTATAATCTCAGATGCATAACTAATGCATAAACGTGAAAAACATGTGTTTTTGGTTCTGGCCATTGTGAGCTCCCACCCCACTACTCAGACGAGCTCTTCTCATCAGTCAACATGGACGAGCTCCTACTTCACAATTTACATTGACGAGCTCTTCCCATCAGTCAGCATGGACGAGCTCTAATCTACTATTCACTCTGACGAGCTCTCATCACCAACATGGATCTAGAGTTTCACCCTTACCACTGACGAGCTCTTCTCATCGCCAACATGGACGAGCTCCTACTACAATTTACATCGACGATTCTCCCATCGCCAAAGATGGATGAGCTCTAATCTACTATTCACTCTGACGAGCTCTTCCTATCAGCCAACATGGACGCAAAGCTCCCACCCTACTACTCCGCACGAGCCTCTCATCACCAACACGGATCGAGCCCTACTCACAACTTTACATTGACGGCTTCCTTCCTATCATCAAGATGGATCTATTCTTAATCTACTATCCACTCCGACGAGCTCCTTCCCATCAGCCAACATGGACGGCTTCCCCACCCCCTACTACTCGGGACGAGCTCTTCTCATCAGTCAACATGGACGATGTCACGACCCAACCTGGGGGCCGTGACCGGCACTAGGGAATGGGAAGGCATAAAGCCACCGAAACCCGTAGTAAGCCTAATTGAAATACTCATATCACTTATCATACAAATACCTGACATAAATATCATCACATAATCCTATATATATATATCTGCTCAACTTAAATATCAAAAGAGAGAGATGAAACTGATCCCACATACTCGACAAAGATACACAAGTAATATCATGAGCCGATTAAGAAACATATTAATATCCAAATACTCATGGACACCTAGATGAAATATACAGGAGTCAATAATAATAATACATGTATCCGCTCGTGGAAGAAATGAAGTACGCTACAGCCAAAGATCCGAGCAGGGAGGCCAATAAAAGACTCGAAAAATAAATTGAGACCGGCCGCCTCGAGAGTTGAGTTAACATCATATAATCTATACCACATCTACAGCCAATAGGGATACGCATACATATAGAATTACAAAGATAATACACTCACATAAAGTATGCATGCACACACATTAAGTTTCATATCATCACATGGTCATCCTGAAATCGAGAACTACAGCGGACCACATGCTCAATCGCATAAGCCATACGGTTTATACGAATCCGATGTGGTAGCCCTGAGAGAAATGCTCGGCCGGTCATAACTCCGATTGACACTTAAACCAGCAAACTATAGGCGGCGCCCAGAAATGCCGGCCCGGGGTCTCGGCAACTATCCTACCATAATCCATAGCGTAGCCCAGTAGCAGCTGGCGGACCTTACTCCGTCGAGAAAGCATCAACGGGGAACTCATATACATAAACGCCATCTGTATCGCTAGTCGATTATTACGGTCGCCACCTTGATCGATGCCAACCCAGGTGGTATGTCTGCTATAGTTCCCATTACAAACATTTCCACATACAATGCAGCGACAATACTCGCACCCAATGACTACGCTCCACGTCCATCATCATAGCAGTCTCATATCACGGATATATTTCTGCCGAACTAAATAATTTAGTTACCATAGTAAATCTTCTAATGATAATAATCATGTCGATGATGATGGGTGTAGCCCTAATACCATAAATCGCATGCCATGCATGCGAGATGATGTGTCGTAAATTATATGATATCAACTCATTTAGTATGTCGGATCTGAAATCGCTCACGCCCTCGAGCATCTGGCGGAATTTGTCCGGACAATCTAAAATGGAAAAGGCGTTATTGATAAATAAGATTAAAATTCATGCTCTCTAGGCTCGGCTAAACTCCACAGAGACTAATAGACATAAGCGTACTTATGTTTCCTCAGAAAATTCGGCGAACCTCCCTACTTGGACTTAACTCCTGCAAAATGGGTCAGGCACGATAAAAAATACACTTCCCTGTATCCACAATTTATCCAATCTTGAAGTAGGGCCACATTTCTGAGATAATAAATCCCACGGCTCATTGCAATCAAACACAAGGTCGCTTTAATTCGCGTCATCTGATTGATACGATTTATAGCTTGGATAATTCATTATATTTATACATGGATAACTAGGATATAATTAAGATACGGTTAATCATTGCTTGGTTCTAATTATATGGATAAGATTAAACACAACATCGTAGGCGTATATATTTTAAGTTACATCTTTAAAAACCTGACATGGCTTGATTAAGCGATAAATGAGCGTTTTCCGTATAAAATAACCTTCACGAACAATTAAAATACGAATATCGAACAATTATCTGTGATTACGGGCTCGCCCAGCGTTTTAGAATTATAGATTCTTTACGAAACTCGAATGCGCCGATTTACGTCGGAATCAGGCGAGAGACGGACGTTAAATCCGTACGTTCCAGGAGTCATGGCCGTAGCGATTGGCCGGAGAAAATTTGAAGTCGTCGGTGGTTGAAGGCACCCATGCGAAGCGAGGCTCAAAAGGGAGCGTAATTTGTTTGATCGACCGCCGCGGGGTGGCGGAATCGGCTCCAGGCAGCAGTTAGGGTTCGGCGGCCTTTCACCTTCTCAGTTCATAAGCCAAGCGGTGATGAAAATGTCGTCAGCGTGTATGCCCGGGTTACGGAGGGTGGGAACTACGTTTAGGCCTTGATTTTAGTGTTAGTGGCCAGGAAATGGTAGAACTCGTGATGGCGGTAAGAGAGAGAAAACGACGATCTCTTCACTCGCGTTTTCCGGCGGATGGTGGCGATTTCAGGCGAGATAAAGGTCAATCGGCGTGGCTTGAGAGGAGGGCATTTTGGGGGTAGGATCGGACGGTGTAGGAATGGGCGGGCGAGGCGGCTGTGGAGGGAAGAAGAGGAAGAGGAGAGAGAGTCGAGGCCCCCAAAAAATCTGGTCTCTTTTCCTTTTCAAATTCGCCACAGTTCCAATTTATTTTTTTATTTGGGTTTAATCTAAAATTAAAGAAACTAAATTAGAAAATACTATATATTAGATATTTCACATGTTAGCATTCGATTTAATCAAACGATTATTTAAATAACACCTTAGGTCGAACTCTTATATATATATATATATATATATATATATATATATATATATATATATATATATGCAAAATAATACTCTAGGATCAGAAATATATATATATATATATATATATATATATATATATATATATATATATATATAATTAGAAAAATAGAATTAAATAACTTCGCTTAAAACGCAGCTAAAAATTACGGGTATTACGAATGACTCCACTTCACAATTTACATTGGCCCAGAAACACTACCTTTCAGTTTATGGGCCGAGCTCACAATCTACTATTCACTCCCGAGCTCTTCATGTGAGCGGATGGTTTCGTCCTCATGCGTGGAGATATTCCTCATGGGCAGGTTGAGAAGCTCTACTTCACAATTTACTGACGAGGCTCTTCCTATCGTGACATGGACAAGCTCTACCCTGCCTACTCGGGCAGGCTCTTCTCCTTCGATCCGCATGGGAGCTCACACTTCGCAATTTACTCTGACCAGGCTCTTCACATCGTTGACATGGACTGAGCTCTGCCCTGCCAGACAGCTCTTCTACGTGACCCAGTGGGCCCAGGCTCTACCTACCCATGCTCATCGGTCAACATGGGCTAGGCTCCTACGCCTGGTTGTGGCAGGCTCTTCCTGTCGGTCGGCATGAGCAGGCTCCTAATCACTATTCACTGACGAGCTCTTCTATCAGCCCCGATGGAATGACTCACCTATGCTGGACGAGGCTCTTCTCGTGGTCAGCGGGCCAGAGCTCCTACTTCACAATTTACTCGTGAGCTCTTCCACATCGGCCGGTATGGACGAGGCTGCACCTACCTCTCGAGCGAGCTCTTCTCATCGGTCACCATGGAATGAGCTCTTACTTCATAATTCTCTGACCCAGAGCTTCTTCTGTCGGCTGACATGGGCCGACTCTGCCTTACTACTCGGCTTGATCTCTTCCTATCAGCCAACATGGGTGAGCTCTACTACTCGGATATGAGCTCTTCTCATCGAGTGACATGGGCCCGAGCTCTACTTCCTGATTCCCGTGGCGAGCTCTTCCCCTTCGGTCGGCCTTGGACGAGCTGTCTTATTCACTCGAGCCAGAGCTCTTCTGTTGTTCAACTTGGATGAGCTCTACTTCACAATTTACTCGTGAGCTCTTCACATCGGCCCGGCCTTAGTTGCGACTGCCCTCTTACTCGGGCGAGCTCTTCTCATCGAGTCGACGCGGACGAGCTCTACTTCACAATTTACATTGGCTTGAGCTCTTTACATGTCGGTCGGCATGGACGAGCTACAATCTATTCACTCGAGGCTCTTCTATCCGGCCCGACATGGGCTGAGGCTCTACCCTACTACTCGGGCCCGAGCTCTTCTCATCGATCAACATGGAATGAGCTCTACTTCACAATTTACATTGTGAGCTCTTCTATGGTGGCGCTAGACTGACTTTAACCTCACTATTCACTTTGGCGAGCTCTTCTGTCGTGGGCCAGGCTCTACCTGCTCAAGCGAGCTCTTCTCATGTCGGCGTGGGCCAGGCTACATTGGCTGCTGCGTTTTACCCGGCTCTTTGCCGGTTCATGGAGAAGCCCCGGATTGACAATTTATATTGGCTCGCCGTTCATTTCACTTGGCGAGCACGCCTCGCTATATGGCGAGCTATCCACGCGGTCCCGTGAGCGAGTTCACGGTAATCGCTTTGTGACTTTCATACTTGGGTTAGGCGGAATGGCATACGAAACCACTAAGAGAAGTAGGCCCAATTGCTCAAACCCCTTACTTAGAATCTTCGGTTTGGAATAAATACATATGTATCTGACAAAGAATGCGAATTATAACAAAATATGTATTTATCGAAAAGAGAGCTACATGGATCCCAGGCCCCAGGCCTGGCAAAATGAGTAAATATATACATACGTAAAAAAAAAAAAAAAAAAAAAAGAGATAAGGGAGATAAAGGGTCGAGATCGTCCCTAAAGTCACGCGCCAGGAGGAAGGGATGACGAGGAATGAGAATGGATTTCAATGGTCTTAGGGCCCTTGGGAATGAATTCGCGAGTAGATTCCTCGCCTCCTCGTCCTTAGGAAGATCAAAATTGAAAATCTAGGTTGCAGTGCCTTGAGCAGCTTTCAGCTGAAGCGAGCCACCCGAAGCCGCGAGCCTGGCTGAATCTCAGCGGTTGCAATAACCTCGTCCCTACATTGCAGCCATACGACCTGCGATGAAGATGGCCTGCGCCAATCCATGACATTCCTCGTTTGCCAGCTCAGGCCAATTCCTTGACCTCGGGCTCGCGGCCGGCGGGTCCTGTGACACCATACCCCTCGGAAGCCGCGACGGGCCATCAAGTTGTGTTTCCTATCCGGTCAAGCAAGCATTGGCGCCGTAGTTCCATTTGAAGATCTCGCGAGTTCGCCGGAGGTGAGCTCATCCACTAACAGTTAGGCTTCATGGCTAGGCGAATGCAGTCCCTCCCGAGCCTGACGAGTTACTCTGGCGACTTCGGAGGTATCCGAACCTCTTGAAGCTTCGCCTGACGTAGGTGGCTGTTCTGAACCTCGTCTTCTCTACTCGGCCCAGAGCACGGCAGAGCGAAGTGTGCTTCCAAGTTAGACTTAAGTCGCTCGCATCTTGGTCAAAACTTGCACGTGCTCTTGCGCTCTGCCAGCTCGGCCGGTGGCGTGCGATAACCAGCACTTATAATCACGGCGATCTTTCGTGCTTCTGTTCGTTGGCCTTTCGGCGAGACCCAGCTGGAAAATGAGTAGCAACACATATCAAACCTGAGAATCGATCTTGGGCCAGAGCGAATGGTGATAAACATGATTAGAGACTTACGAGACCCCTGAAAGAATGAAGCGAAGCTTCATCAGCGGAAGCCTTTTGACCTCGGTCGTAATCCTTGTGATAGAAAACAGCGCTGCGCGTTGAGTATTGAGTAAAGAATCTGGGCATTATTAGCCCTTATTTTGACTTCTTTCTCTTCGGTTAGCCACCTCTCGAGGAGGCAACCGGCGTCTTGAAGGCGGGATCGTGCGATTTATAGGCGTAGCGCGGCCAGTACCTTCGGCTGACCTCGCCCAGAAAGGATTCTCAGCCTCCCAAAGCGAGGCTTGGAAGGGCGTGGGACCTCGCAGAGCAGAAAGCATCGGCCCGATGGTGACAAGCGCCTCTCGGCCCTTAGACGAGTGGAGCGTCCCCAGTTTACGAACTTTAGCGGCAAAAACCGTCCCTCTCAGATTTGTGATTTTCCTTTTACGTTGCGGGGCTTAGGGACGGCGCCCACCAAATGGTAAAATTTCCCAGTGGGAGCGGCAGCGATGGAGTCCCGAAAGGGAAAAACCCCGAGTGGAAGGGCGGGGGCGCACTCAAGCGGAGGATCGTGCGGGACATCGGCCTAGATGGACGGGAATGCACCGGACTTTATCCAGCCGCGCAAGGCGGGCGGACATTGCGACCTTCGGTTATGGCGTTGTCTTCCTCGTTAAGGTCAAAATGAGCACTGAAACACGAGGGAAAGTGTAAAAACCGAAACCAGCCATCTTCGGACAAGCCACGCTAAAAGCGGAAGCGAAATACTCACGAAGATTATCGAGGGTATGCCGGTCGTAGGGACGCCCTAAATTTCGTCCTGTCGAGAAAGATTGTACTCCGAGCAATGGCTCGAAATACAGTCCTTCCATGACTGTGAAGAAGAAGTGGTCAGTGGAGATACGGAGGAGCTCAGCGGGCGTTTGGAAAATGAAGCCCTCGGGGTAGCTATTGGAATGAAAAGATGAAGGGCGGGTATCTTGGGCCATAGAACCCTACATCACTAAAAAGAACAAAAGGCTGCCAAAATACGATACATTGGGAGCGGTTAGGAAGGACAAATGTTGAAATGTTGTAGAACCCCTTTCATGAAGGGGTGCGGTGGAAAGCGAGGCCATTGTCAGCGACTTAGCGGAGACCGTCCAGACGCGGAGGTATAAAGAGTGATCAGAACATCTGGGACCCGTATTAGGACAGGAAGTCGATAGCGATCGCAATGGTCCATATAAAGGGCCAGCTGCGCTTCGTCTCACGTTCACGCGGCACTCCAGAAGAGGCGGCATTGAGGAAATCGACCCTTGGGGTGATCGGGATTCGATTTCCTTTTACCCTTTTTAACGGATGGGGAGGCGCCTCGGAAGCGGGTTGAGCGAGCATTTGTAATGGCGGGAACGCAGGCTGCTGAGGGGCCATCAACGAGAAGAGTCATGTTGTCTGTGAAGAAGAGCGATTTGGGCCCATGGCGTAGCAAGTAGTAATGAAGCGAGCGAGCAAAATAAACCTGAAACACCGACCTATCAGAAAGGATGGCTTGACCTTGAGACATAGGAATAAAGCGAAGGAACAAAGATCGGAGAAGCTCGAGATAGGAGGGTGATGAAGAATTTGAGAGTCGAGGAATATGAAAAACAAGGCGCGAAGCAGAAGGAGTCACCATTAATCATCTCTTGGCGGCCACTTTTAGAGACGGACGCGTGGGAATAGCAGACGAACAGGAGAAGAATTACAGCCCTTGCACACGCGGCCCGTATACAAGGGCTGGGGGCAGCGATGTAGTGAAAAATGGTGGTGTCAATTCTGGGCCCGGAGAATGGCGGGCTCATATCGACCCGGACCCCCTTATGTCGACTGGCGAGCTGGAGGTCAGGTTCAGCGGAGCCTGAATGAATCACGAGATGGGGTTGAAAATCCATAGCAGGTCAATAAGCCATTGCATCTCATCTAAGCGGAAATAGAAAATATATGTTTATTTATTCCCGGATCCACCAAGGAAAGAAGGATAATGATAGATCATTGCGGTTGGACACATCTTCACATAAGGAAAGAAGACTATCCCCAGAGTTACTTAGCTTTTTCTTATATCACATTGCCGGATCCGATATGGACTAAAATAAAATATTCCATCCAATGGGAAGGACTCCTAATTACCATCCATTGGTTGAGTCTATTTATAAATACAGCGAGGCCATCCCATCGGTGAAGATCTTGCTGACATTCTTACACACAAATTCGATTCGATACTAATTCTCAAAGCATTCTCTCTTTTCTCTCAAGGAAGAATCGAGCTTTGGCATCGGACGACTGCGGTAGAGCCTCGCCAGGCCGCCCCTTCTTTGTTCTTGCGGAGAGTGCTTTCGTCCGAGCACAGTAGATCGACATTTCCGGCAATCTTACTGGTGAGACGATCAGGACCTTGCATCCCGGCCCTGTGTCGAGGTCCGGCCCAGCTGACACGCTCCGGCTTGATTCAGGTTGAAAAAGGCATCCATGAGTAATGTCATATATAATATATTAGTAAATAATACTATAGTTTTATAGTATAAAATAAATTTAATAGAATGTCTTCTTTAAAATACTTATATATTAGTTTTATTTTATAATTTCATATTAGATTATAAATTTAACAATATAATTTTATATTAGTTTAAGGTAATATCATATTTAGTATATTAAATAATCTCTATAGTTTTATATAGTATAATAAATTTAATAGTGATGTCTTCTTTAAAATACTATATATTAGTTTTATTTTATAATTTCATATTAGATTATAAATTTAATAAAATAGAAATATATTAGTTTTATATAGTATTATAAATTTAATAAAATAGTATTATATTAGATTATATATTTAATTATAGTGATATCTTCTTTAAAATAACATATATTAGTTTTAATTTGAAAGTTTATATGTTTTCATATACAAACCAATTTGTTAATTAATTAACTTTCCATGTTAGTTAATATTTGAAATGAAGTTATATATTAGTTAATATTATTGTATATATGCATGCTAGATTTATAGTTTTATACGAAGCTTTCATATTTTAGGTGATTTATTTGTAATAATATATTAATAAATAACTCATGTTAGTTAATATTTTAAATTAAGTTATATATTAGTTAATATTGTGTATATATTATAAATATAGTTTTTGAAATAATTCATTTTAATTATAAATAATATAGTTTATAAATTTCAATTTAATAGGATGGATAGTGGAGGATAATATTGGGTAGAGGGTCACAGCATGGAAATATTGCACACATGTGGAAGGGAATAAAGTGTATAGTATGCAATTGCATTGGTTTGGTGATAAGGAGTGGTAGGATCACTCGCTTTAAATTTCACGTATCACATTCGGATCCCTGTCTGAAAAGTGCAGATGCCTCAGGAGGTAGGCTTGAGAAATGAGGCAACTTTTAGACCAGAAAAATAAAGCAAAAGCTAAGAAAGCAACATATATAGAAGAAATTTGCGCTAAACTACGAGGCACAATAGGGGGACACGATAGACATCTCATTGATAATGATGAGGATGAGGAAGAGGAGGAGGATGTATATATGTATCCGGGTGACATGACCCTTTGATGGGAAATTTGAATTTCAAAGCGGCATGTCGGTGCATGTCAAAAAGCTCTTGGAATGAAGCAGGCAACAAGAAGAATGATTTACAGAGACAAAGAAAAATGGGTAAATCTTTAACTTAAATTAGTTTTTATAAAATAAACGAAGATTCACTTCGATTTCTAGTGAGATATTGCAGTGGTGAGAGCTTTCACAATCGCAAGCGACTAATCAACAAGACGCATGCAAAGATCTGAGAAGTGTGAGACAATCGGATCTATCATACCTCTTGCTCCATCATATCTAGATCTTCGGCGTGAGACAAAGACATATTAAATCATCTTTCAAATGTGAAGCAATCAGAAAGCGATGGAAACGCATTAATCGATAAATTCTTCACATATATGAGATTATTACACCGTACAAGCGAGACTCTCACCTTCAAGAACATGATTATTGGTGCATAACAAGCGGTATGTGACAATTAGTTTTTAGTTTCAATAAAATTGTTATCTTATATTATGGTGAAAACTGAGATAATTAATTCCATTAATTATACTTGTGAGCATGATAATAGAGCCACCATCTCCATGAAATCAAAAACATATAATTGGATATGGGTATATGGAGATTATGTGAACATCGAAAGGAGAAATGGAAGACTTGTAGTTGCCTGATTATGTGATGATGGGTAGGTCCCACGAAATTGAGTATCATTAATTTCATGAGTATATTCGAAAGGCTTCTATTCACTCATACATTGTGTGTCAAATGAGATTAAAGCAACAAATACATTTATGGTTTGTTGAAGGGCGTGATTAGGAAGTTAGTGAAGCAAATGTTGTGCAAATTGTTACAGACAATGAATCAGCATTTGTGAAAGCGGAGTAGTTGCTAATGAAGAAGTACAATTTATATTGGACTCTATGCGCAACACACTGCATTGACTTGATGTTTGAAGACATTGGTAAAAGAGATACTATTTTGGAATTGATTACAAATGCATGAAAAATCACCCGACTTCATCTCTGATCATGGTTGCTTGCAAAAATGAGAAAGGTGCGTGGTAGAGATATTGTCGTCAGGGGCAACATGGTGTAACAAATTACATCGCCCTAGAAAGTCTTCTAAAAAAAGAGGGCTGATTTGAAGAAGATCTTTATTAGCAATGAATAGATTTCTCACAAGCTTAGTCGATCGACCATTGGACATGAGGTTGAAGTACTCATGTTTGATCATACATATTGGGAGAAGGTCTAAAATTGGTGATAATCTATGATTACCTTATATACGAGTTCTTTGCATTGTTGATTACGTCGTCCCATGATGTCATTTGTGTATGAGTTGATTCGAATTAATGAAGCAAAATTTACATCAACTCAACGCCAAATATTGGGTCAACAGGCTTGCCAGCGAGATCGTTGGGATAGAACCCTCGAAACATCATCTTCATACGACCGGGTAACTAAGCGATGTCACGTCACATTTAATGTATATTATCTTCCTTTATCACATACTAACATAAATCACTTTTGTAGCATATTGTTTGAATCAAAAATTTCAATATGAAACGCGATTAGTAGTGACCACGAGTTACTTAGATTCACAGTATTTGCAAGATTATCTTAGCTACCACAAGCCTTGTGGTAATTTTGAAATGAGATACATCGATGAGTTCTGATTCTAATTAATTGATTCAATTTATTTGGTTACACTTACATATATATTGGTTGACGACATTTCATTCACGACATAATGTTTCGGTTGAAAGAGGATTGAGGTGATAAACGACAATAGCCTCGAGATTTAATGGTTCATGGTCGGTGTTATTTCTCTGTGTAGCTTTAAAAGTAAGTCTATTCTCATGTTATTATTAGATTTTGAATGTTACTTGTTTTTATTACAGCTGAATGATGGTTTATGTACTTGACTACGCTCTGCACGATGAGAATTTGGTGTTAAGGTTATTTCCCAGCTGCATCTTTTTCGGCGTGTGAGAGGAATTGGAGCACATTTATAATACATACAAAACAATAAATCGGCGCTTTACCACAGGCTCCAACGATTAGTTTTTTGTTATAAGACTAAATATCCGTGATAATACAGCGAGAGGCGGAGTAAAGTTGCTGAAAAATTGCCTTGATTTATAGAGCATTTTTATGATTTGGTAAGAGAGAGGATAATCAATTATTCGATGGATTAGACCTCTGATTTGGATGATGAAGATGAAATGATGCGAATTCTTGCACATGTTCGAAGCGGGTGTTGATGTAGCCATGTTTCATCGGAAGAGTTCATGGTAAGTTCAGTCGAGACACGAAGACTCATTGAAGCCCTCTTTTGTTAACCGAGCCCTCATTTTGATTGAGTCTTTGAACAAAGTAGTAGACTGGATTTCTGGAGTAAACCTGCTACGGGTTATGATGACTCAATGATGGTAGTGATACTAGAAATGATGGTGGGGTTCTTCTTGGATCGACAAATAAGTCAATATCAGTGGTTCATTCACTAGTGAAGATGATTTCTACACATGCTATACAAGATAGAGGCTGTGGTACAGGCAGGGTCAGTTGACTGCCGTCTGACCCACGGAATCTTCGTGAATGTCGAGTGACCCGGGCAATTTTTCACGAAAATCGGCGAAGTCTCCCTTTGTACGAGGGCTCTACCCCAAAGGAATACAATACACACCAAATACCTGTCCCAAGCAGGTCCAATATATTCACAATATGAGTAAAAAAAAGCGGCCACTTGGGCCTAAGCAATACTCCTCATACTCACAATGACTATATCGATAGTTTGAAAAGTTAATAATTCACTCTTATACAACACGTATATCAAAGATTAGAGAATTCTATTACATGTTTCAAATCATCAAAGCCACAACAGGCTTTCTTACAAGACCACCTCATATGTGCCGTCTCCTCATACGCTCCCTATACTGTATGCAAAATAAGGGATTCACGACGGGGTATTTAAGCTCGATTAGGAGAATCGCCTGAGTGTCTTTTACTCACCGCTTTAAGTGCAAATACAATGTTCAAAATAAACACACATTCAAGCAAATGCATGATCTATGAATGTCACATGACCTTCCGGATCCAGGAGTCCTCAGGCTCTCTCACACTCGCCTAAGCCTTGTATGAAATTATTATTTCATTAATTGGACAACCCTCAGGTGTATATATCAATTGGTAGCTCAGGAAGTAGTTGATATATAAATTGTTAATGGACTACCCTCAGATGAATATCGGTGGGCGCTCAAACGATTGATATTTAAGTTTAATAATGGACTACTCAGGTAATTCTTCTTTTTAGGCTATACTCCAGAACCATTTTCCTCTAGGAGCTTATGTGCACTCCTCCTATAATCCTAGGGTGATCCAGTGCATATGGAATGCATGTATGCCAGTTCCAATACAGTCTAATCACATGCAAATATATAAACATGAATATACTCGCATAATTAAAATCACACAATCATGTTATGCAATTATACATTTCATCCCATCAAATTAGCTCGGTTCCAGGCTATTAGTCAAACAAAACAATTCAATTTAAATTACTCGACCAAGCGCATATTTTCCGCAGACTGCATTTTAGAACACGGTTTGAGGAATAGTAGGAAACCCTCGGTTGCAATTCGAAAAATCAAAATCAACGGTTCATAGTAGACATAATCCATGACAATTCAGACGATACATACCAAGCAACCATTTAATGCCATAAGTTTCTTTTCTGACCCACACCCACTTTGAAGTCGGGTATCACCAGACATTGTGAATCTCAAAGAATTCCTCTGTTGGTCCATGTTTTGGGACGATCATTATTAAGCATTTCCAGCACAAATACCATAATTTAAAGCAACATTTTCAGAATTTAAAGACCCGACAGCCCCTCTATTAAGGCTGAGTCCACGGCCATCGAAAATCCCCAAAAAATTCCCACGATTGGTCCCATGCTGGGATCGATCAAACAACCCCTCTGACTAAAGCCAGTCGAAACATCGAAAAACCCTTAAAAATGGGAATAAAACACAGAATAGGGAGAGAAAATCCTACCTCTCTTGGAGTTGTATTTCATAAGCATTTGCAGAGTTAGGCGTAGCCTCTCAGCGTAGAGCATTTCTCCCCTCTTATGCAAGAAGCTAGCAGCGGTTGAGTCTGTAAATCCCAGAGAGAAAACTGCCCAAAACTCTCTCTACAGAAGAATTCGGCTGCTATTGGACCAAATCTCGTTTGCTCTTAGTTTGGGTGGAGAAGACATCATGTTAACTAATTTGTCTTGTAGTGACTTGAAAACCTCTAAAAATGACCATTATGTCCTCCGTTTCCGTTTGATATTCAGCCTTCTGACCGTCCATTTCATAATTTCTCTACTCATACCGCCTTGGTACGCTTGGTACATACTATATGTGTCTTCGTCATCAAGAAAATCATTTACTTTTGAAACGATGCCTCGGCTTGATGAGCTGACTATCCCAAAATTACTGAAATTTCGTGCTTCAACTCTAGATTACGTGAGACGATTCAACAGTGCAATCAGTTTCGTCATCCGAGATCTAGAGAAGTCTAATGGATTTTAACGTATTAAATATTGTAATTAGGTACGATTTTACTTTGTATTTGAAATTAAAGAATTTCTGAGATTATTTATTCTCTACCTCCCACAAAGGAATTTAGTCTAAAATTAGAAGATCTTATCAAACGTGCATATGCAGCATGTCTCTACCATTTGCCTAAACTAGTCATTTTCGTCTTAAGCGACCAAACCACGTGCCTTAAATCCCTAAACGAAGGGATAGGTATCGTCACGTGGCTCCATTGACTCCTCCCACTCCCACGATTACGCCATAGCACTCTCACTAACCTCACGGTTCTTGCGTGCAAAGCACCTCAGGAGCATCAACCTTTTCTTGGTCCTCCTCGAAGGCTGGTACATGTCAATCTCGGTCGTCCACAGTCACCTCTTGTTTGGGATCAGGAGTATATTCCAGGTGGGCGTGGCACCTCGTGGACCCTAACATCTTTGGGCGTTAAAGCCATGGTGCATATGGTGAACTCATCCTCTGGGTATGTCGAAGGCGCGATAAACCTCGGCGATGGCTTCCGCGCTAGGCGATCACTCTCATGACATGCCAAGCCTTGATCACTAACCTCGAACTCTAAGGGTGACGTCTCACATCTACATAGCTCTTAACGAGGCTGGCTAGGTGAGAAGGCGCTATAATATCAAGGTCACCTTCGAGGTGTTTCTAGTGTCAGGACCGTGATGGATCTCTCCAGCCTGGTCCATCTAACGGTGACCTACCTTGGCGGCCTCCGTACCACATATGGTGCCATTCGTACACTTGCGATAAGCATTTGTCATGTGGCGAATTCACCAGGCAATCAATCCTCTACCCTTTTGATCCGGGACACATGTTGCATAACATGCCCTCCCAACACTAGGTATGTAATCCATTACACACGTAACCTATACTGCTTGGTGTGTAGTAACCTCTCTCCCGAGTCCTTGATCACGGCAATCGATGGAATTTGTCGGCTCAATCCACATGCCATGCATGACATCCATTTCACAAGGCCTTGCCCATTTCGACAACGCCCGATGGGTGAGGGGTATCGGGCCTCGAGTCACCCGGAGCTCTGTCAAACACTCCGGCTGAAATTACTGGGTGATAACCCCGTCATCTATGTTTCATCTCGAGCCCCTTCTCGAAACACCTACGAGCCTCTTACATTTCAGTTAACTATGAGTTTTCATTGGATATTAGTCTAAAGCAAACTCGACCCACACTCCTGAGTGGTGAATGACTATCACCAGGTGCACCTTGCACAGGCTCGGCCTTAATGCAGTGTACACGACGCGGTCTTGTCTCTTTGTGGCACCCGATCGGGGTCCTGTGGGGCGAGAATCTTAGAAATCACTCGCTCGTAATCTCGACCCTGTCGGTCAACTCTGCTACCATCCTAGGGAAAATATAAAAATAACTTTAGAGGCCTTAACCTGCAGCCCAGATCGATGTTGTGTCGGTGTGTGATGGCAGGCTGGGTCTCAGTGTGCTGGAGTGGTTTGTCGGCATCCATGTCCAGAAGCGACGCCGCCCAGCCACTATGTGTACCACCTAAGGTCAGGCTACGCTACTACTGCGTATTAACCACAATCTATCTCCGACTTTGACCCTTTGTGCCCCAGCGGTGTCTTGTTGAGTGCTTGTATAGCACTGATACAAAGTAGTTCTCGACCTATACTAGGGTGTGGAGGAATGAGCTGTATACTCTCTGTCCTACGATGTGGAATTTGTTGCCCTCGTCTTGGGATCCTGTTTGGGAAATCCAGGTCACTCATGGAAATCCAGGCCTACCCCAGTCACGAAACTAGTGTAATGAAGTCTTACTGCCTCTTCCACGGCCCAGGAGGAGGCGATCCTCCCTACAGCTACCAACACCCTTATCTGAGGTGTTCCCAGTATCCTCGATTTCTCTCTATGAGTCGGAATTTGTCCTAACCATGGAGTCCGTATCCGTGGCGAAGTCCTACGATCTGGCAGATGGGCTGACTTGACGTTCTCGTGTCTCTGTTAATGCAGCCAATCCGAAGCTATGTATCTCGAAGATTGACATCGGTCTCTCAGCTCGACAACACTTTCCAGCCTTCTCTAGGTCGGCCGGCCTCTGGTGCGACACCACGTATCTAATCTCGCCTCGATGGCTTGAAACTCGCGCTACCAGGAACTTAGCGTCTGTGATGGTCTCTTATTTGTAAGCGATCTCCCAGTGATACTCGTACTCGCTCATTTGGGGTAGATGAAATGTCATCCCACGAAGACTCGATGGCGATCTAGATAGGGTTGAATATCCTATGCATGAGATCCATGAATCTTGTTGGCGCATTCGTCGATCAAAGAGGCATCAAGTGAAACTCAAGTGCCATGCTTGGCGTCCTCGCATAGTCTTAGGGATGCTCCCATCTCCCCAGCCCTCGGTTGATGGTAACCGAGTGCGAAGATTACATCATGGAGTAGACTCGCTCCTCAGCTGGTAAAATAAATCATCAATCCTGGTAATAGTTCTGGAGTTCTTGATCATTATGTAATACATAGTAATTTTAGCGCGTTTGATTTGAATTATTAAGTTTTAATTTGATTTATTAATTTAAAATTTTCTAATTATATATTATTTTAACCCCTAAGTATTTATTTTGGGCCTTAATATTTATCTTCAGCATATAAAATATTTAGATAATTATTTTAATAATTATTTTGATTAAATTAAATACTTAAGAAATACGAGTAAATATCTTAATATATAAATTATTTCCTAATCAAGTTTTAATTTCGATTAAGCCTAATTAAGCATTAGGGACTTAGTGTAATTAATTATAATTAAGAAGGACTTTAGGGTTGTTGCTACGATTGGAAAAGTCCACTTTTGCCCAGACTCTCTGCCATCACGCCGCCTTACTCCATTCTTCTCATTGCCACCATCTGTCAGGCCATTTAGGCCGTCAGGTACCCGAGGCATGGAAGCGTCACCCGCACTTCCTTCAACAGCCGACCACCCCTTAGTTCATCGGAGAAGCATACCGAATCGCTGGGAACCACCTACGCGTTTCTCTCTCTACTTTGCCCTCCAGTTTCTCGTTTCGATACACAGCTAAGCCAGGCACAGTTGAACTCCTGCCCGCAAACCTAGAATCCACCCTTGATCGGCGTTTCAGGTCGTTTTGCCGGTGAAACGGAGGGTGGAGCATCTCGCCGGAGTTGGAGACTGTCGGGGCCCGATTCGAAGCCACTCGGTGGTCCTCGAACGTACATTTTGGGTCCCTTGAGCCTTGAGCCGCATGGGTGTCCTCGGAATCTATTCCAGAGCCCAACCCTCAATTTTAGGCCACGTCGTGGTTCTCGGGAAGCGTGGAAGATGAGCGTTCGTCCTAGTTAAGTGAACCAGCGGTCTGTCCGGTTCTGAAATCGAGACTCGGTAAAGATTCTGTAGCCTAAGCGTCTGTGAAACCCCGATTGTATAATTGTTCGATATTTAATTGTTCGTAAATGTTATTTTAATATTGAAAATGCCTTGTTATCGTTTAATTGCTTATGTTCGGGTTTTTGAAAGATGAAATTTAAAAATATATATATACGGTTCGATGTTGTGTTTAATTTTATCGATTAATAATTCGAGCAAGTTGATTTTTGATTAACGATATTTTTATATGCAGGAGTTGTGTGTATAAATATAATTAATTATCCGAGAAGCTATATTGTATCAATTGTGTTTTATAAGTGATTTGTTGCTTTGTGTTGGATTAGATTCGGCCGAGTGGATTATCTGCTAGTTGTGGTATTTCATTGGATTAATTGGATATTAAGTGTATTTTTATCGGGTTTTGGACAGTTTCTGGGGAGTTAAGTCCGGTTTTAGGAGGTTCACGCGAATTTTAGGTAGAACATAGGATTAGATTGTTGAGTGGGTTTAGTCTGTGAGGTTGCTGGTCAGTCTAGAGTATATTTAAATCTTAATCTTATTGTGATATGTCTTTTCATTCTATAGATTGTCAAACTGACTCATGAGACTGGCGCGAGGCTTGAGTCGAGATCGATATATTCTGTGAGTTGATATCATATAACCTCTTACATCGTTTGCATGCATAGTGTAGTATTCATGGCATTAAATTTAGCCATTAGGTCATCCCGGAGTACACGATATTATTATTCTTATTATTAATATTATATGCGCATATGAGATTTAATCGTGATGATGGATGTGAGAGTGTATTGTTGGATGTGATATTCTTTGAGCATTGTATTGCGATGTTTGTAATGGGAACTATAGCCAGGGACATACCACGATGGGTTACATCGGGGCTAGCGTGCCTGCCATTATTAATCAGTTATATTACGGTCGTGATTGGATTAGGTTCCACTGGTTGGGCGTTTCTCTTGCTGGGGATGTCGGGGTAAGGACCACTGGTCGAGCATTTCTCTCGGGCGCCGGCTATAGGTTATTGGATTAAGTCGAGTTTGGGTTCAAGGACCACTGTGGTCGAGCATTCTCTCGGTGCAGTCTGGATTGAGAGAGGCGGTAAGGCTTATAACGTATATGTAGTGTTCTCGATTGATGTGATGTTTGTGTTATGACATGAACTATGTTGGGTGCGTATACATGATTATGTGAATTTCTTTATTAATATGATTTTCATTACCATGTTTATATTATGAATTACTATAAAGTATGTATAACGCATTTGGTTGTAGATGTGGTATAAATTATATGATAACTCAACTCTCGAGGCCCGTGATCTCGATTTATTTCCAGTCTTGTCAGTCCCTCCACTACTCGGGTCTGATAACTTACGCCCGAATTCTCTTCGCTACGGTGTTACATACTATTATGATATTATTAATCCTTGTCTATTTAATCTGGAATTGTCAGCGCTGCGTGCCCGAATATTAGTATATTTTGTAATTCGGATAATTACATTTATTTGTGTATGAATGGTGTATGTAGGAATTGAGATTTTATCTCTCCTATTGATGTTTGATATCGAGTATATTATATGTATGTTGATATATTGTCGGGTGATAGCATGATAGTCGGTCATGAGTATTTCGATTAGGTTTGCTCACGGGTTTCGGTGGCCTTCGCCTCCCGTTCCAGGCGCCGGTCTCGATCCCAGTTAGGTGTGTGAAGTTGGTATGGGCTATAGGTTCATTTCCTATGGCACAGAGTCCTAAGTTTCGATCTTCTTGAATTAGGATCGAGGATTAAGTCCTTATCTGTCACCACATGCATCTAGTTGCGCCGTCCGTTAGGGCGACCTGTTTGATATTGATAGTCTTGTGTTTACTTTTCGGTGTGGGACGGAGATCGAGTGTGCGTGGTCTGTCGATCTGCATGTGACATTTCGATCTGCATGGCGGCGGCCTCTGTGGCCTACTACCTGATTCTGATGAGGCCCGGGGAGGCCCAAGATGAGGTATCCCTTCGGCTGATCACCGGTTCTGGGAGAGGCGAAGGAGGCGGTAGGCCAGGTGCGGCGACCTGGGCGGGTACCGGTTTGGTGGGCCTGGGTTAATATGCTGACACGGAGTTCCCGAGCCGCGACGGATGCGTGTCGGCGACCACTATGGAGCGTTTTGGCGGAGTATGGCGGGGTGCGGGGCATCGACCCAACTTATAGAGCATCGGCAACGGTGCTAATAGTTCGGTAGATTGGACGGGGTTGACCCGGATCACATTCCTTGTTCAGGTACGGGCTTAATGAGGTTGTATTTGATGGGGTATGGTGACCCAGTGGATTTGGAATGAAGTGGAGAAGAGAGCATTTGATCTGAGAGCATCTGATAGACGGACTATTGAGATGGCAGGTTTCTCCCTCAAAGAGACGCGTGCGAGTGAGTACGAGGATTAAATGTGGATTTCTTGAGGGTATGACGTGACTTCAGTTCGGTGAGATTTGAAGATAAGCACATTTCTTTTGCCATGAGGCAAAGTCTGGGAGACGATTTGAAGCGGTGAAGAGATGATATCTGTAGTGGAGTACACATGAGTTCATATCTTAGTAAATTTGCTCGGGAGTTAGTTGCAGCGGAGGCTACGAAGACGAGTAAGTACATCACCGGGCTTGGACCACTTTTCATATCCTTGGTACAGTCGAGGAAGTGTGGCTTCTTGGAGGTCAGCGATTTAGCGAGCGGATGGGTGACCTTCGCCTTCATGAGTATCTTAGTGGATGGTGCTAGAAGAAGACCGCCTGGAGGGCGAGCTAGTACCTTTGCTGCCCGGTAGCGATATTATGGTGGTGCGGTACTTCGATTGGTGAGCGTGACGGAGGCGATTTAGACCAAGGGTCACAAGTGAAGCGCAGCGGAAGGGTTATAGAGGCTTCGGATTGGACGGGGTTTTAGGCCCGAGTGGGGCTATAGTTCAAGGGATGAGTTCGGGCTCGGGTCTGGTATTTGGATTACGGCACTAGTATGTGCCCACAGTGTGGGCGGATGCATCAGGGCCCTTGTATAGCTAGTGGGCTTGTTTTAGGTGTGGAGAGTTGGTATATGGCCAAATCATCCTAGATTTCCCGATAGCGGCCTTTCCTCGGAGTTGCGGCTAGTGTTGCCCGCCCGGTTCATTGGACGGCGCTAGTTCTTCTCGGGCGAGTGCGCGATTATAGTGGCCCGACGGGGCCGTGGATATGGAGGTGGGGCTCAGGAGGCCCGGATTTGGTGGTGGGGGCCGGGGAGTGGGTTGAGCTCCTACGATGCGGGCGTGGTTAGGCCGGAGTTTTTACATTCACTCCTCGGGACCGCCCAGGCGCGTCAAAATGTTATGTAGTCTTATTCCGGTCTGTTATGCGAAATTTGCAGGGTTATTAGATCTGGGTGCCACACACTCCTTTAGTGTCTCTCCTAGCTTTGCATTGAGGCTTGGTGTTATTGACCAGGACTTAAGACCAGTTATCAGTCCTAGCCTCACGGTGATGCCATGAGGCGGGATATTTCTGCTTTCCATCGTGTCGATTTCTGGCCCAGTGGCGAGGAGACCTTTTAGGCGGATCTTATTTTGTTGGATGTGATGGATTTCGAGGTTATTTTTGGGTATGGATTGGTTGGCGAGGGCACTATGCCATTAAGTTGCGAGAGAAACAAGTGATTTTTGGATTCGGGGGATTCGGAGTTTGGGTTTCGAGGTGAGCAGGATACAGCCCGCTTCTAATTTAATTTCGACCAGTTCTGGCTAGGCGGATCTTCTTGTAGGGTGCGGGTTATCTACGAAATATAGCCCCAGCGAGACAACTGCGTGGATAGAGGTAAGGTTGATAATGTCCACTGTTTGCAATGAATTTCTGATGTTTCCCGGAGGAGTTGCCGGGGTTGCCACGTGAGGAGAGATAGAATTTTGCATTGATGTTGTCTGGTGACTCCTATCTCCTTGCCACCCCTTCTGGGATGGCACTGCTTGATTGAAGGAGTTGAAGGGCTTGATTCTGATTTGTTAAGTGAGGTTTTGTCGGGCTAGTACTTCTCCTGAGATTATACTGTACTATTTGTAAAAGAAGAAAAGATGGTTCACTACATTTATGTATAGATCTGAACTGACTGAACAAAGAGTGACCATTATGATAAATATCCATTTCCCGAGATAGATGACTTGTTTGATCGAACCGGGGTGCATCATGTTTTTCTAAGATTGATTCTGGTCGGGATATCACTTCAGTGAGAATAAGACATGAGGATGTTCGAAGACATCATTCGGACGAGAGTACGGCCGTGAGTCACAGTGATGTCTTTTGAATTTCCATTGTGCGCCAATGACCTTTATGGATTTGATGAATAGGGTGTTCAGGCCCTTCTGGATCGCTTTGTGATTGTGTTCATTGATGATATCTTAGTATATTCTCGAGATGGGAGGGCATGTAGAGCACATTTAAGGATAGTATTGCAGACTTTGAGGGAGCATCAACTGTGCCAAATTCTCAGTGTGAATTTTAATTTGGATAGTGTAGCTTTCTTGGGACGTAGTATAGAAGGTATTCAAGTGGATCGAAGATAGAGCGATGGATTGGCAGAGACCAACCACGGTGACTGAGGTTCGAAGTTTCCTGGGTTTAGACGGTTATTATCGCCGTTTTGTGCAGGATTTTTCGAGGATCGATGCACCCTTGACACTGTTAACCTAGAAGAATGTGAGGTTTCAGTGGACAGAGATTTGTGAGGCGAGTTTTCAAAAGCTGAAGGATTGTTTGACCTCTGCTCTAGTGTTGGCATTACCTTCTGGTACAGGAGGTTATCACCGGTCTGTTGTGAAGCTTCCGAGTCGGATTGGGGTGTGTATTGATGCGGCCACGGTAAGGTTATTGTATGCTTCTAGACGAAATTTGAAGAGGCACGACGAATTACCCTCATGACTTGGAGATGGCGGGTTTGTGATCTTTGCATTGAAGATGCGGAGACATTACTGTATGGTGAGGACGTGTGATTTTCACGGATCACAAGAGTTTTAAAATATATTTTGAAGCGAGAGGGCTAAATTTACTTGAGACGGAGAAGATGGGTGGAGTTGTAAGGACTATGATTGTACGATTGATATCACCGAAGCAAGGCTAATGTGAGTGGCGGTCTTTGAGTAGGAAATCATCGAGCTGATCCGCCCACATTAGTGCGAGAGCGACAATTGACTGGGAGTTGTATGGTGTATGATCGGGGTTCTGGCTAGAGGTGTTGATGCAGGCACTTTTAGCATTTAGTGAATGTCGGTTCTGATGGACAAAATTAAGACAGCTCAGTGCAGAGACCCACAGTTGATGAAGATTATGGATGAGGTTCGGCGGGATTGACGGATGTTTTTGTGATTGGGGGATAATGCTTGCGTTGAGATTGGGTATGGGTGTCGTCCCCAGATGTTGATGGACTTAGAAGAGATTATGGAAGAGGCTCATCATACGACCCCGGTGTTCATCCCGGTTCCACTAAGATGTATCATGATCTTAAGGGTAACTATTGGTGAGTGGTATGAAGAAGGATGTAAAGCCGGGAGTTTGTATCAAGTGTTTGACGCCGTGAGTCAAACTTGAGCATCGAAGCCGTGCGGGTTGTTGCGGCCATTGTTCCAAAGTGGAAATGGGAGAATGTTATGGACTTTGTATTTGGGTTACCTCGAACGGCGGGTATGATTCCATTTGGGTGATAATCGATCGAATGACTACGTCGACACACTTCTTCTGTGAAGACAACTTTTTCGTAGCCGGGTATGCTGGGTGTATATTGATAGGATTATTAGTCTTCATGGGATCCCGAGTTTCGATTGTGTCGACCAGGGCTGGTTCACTTCTAGGTTTTGGCGGAAGCTTCTTGGGGAGCTTGGTACTCGGTGGACTTTAGCGACTTTTCACCCTCGGACGGATGGAGCGAGTCAGAGGACTGTCAGACGTTGGAGGACACTTGTGCGAGGATGTGTGTGATGGATTTTGGAGGCCATGAGTTAGCATTTGTGGTACAGATTGGACCTGTGGCGTTATCGTGCAAATGTGGTGGCCTTCAGAGGCAGTGTATGGCGGGAAGTGTAGATCGCCGGTTCTTTGGGAAGAAGTTGGTGAAAAGGAAGTTAGCGAGGTCTGAATTGGTGCAATCACTTAAGAAAGATTCCTATTAATCGAATCGGTTGAGACCGCTTTATTGGTGAAGAGCTATCTGAGGCCCAAAGAGAGAGGAAGCATGTGGAGTTTGGTGTAGGTGGTATGTATTCTGAAGGTTTCCCAGTGCGGCGTGATGAGATTTAGTGAAGGGGAAGTTAGCACCTCGCTCGTGGGACCATTTGAGATTGTGGATAGAGTTAGGGTTGTAACTACCATTTGGAGTGCCACTTAATTTCGCCAATATTCATCCGGTCTTTCATATATCTATGTTGAGGAAGTACGTGCCAGATCCTTCACATGTGCTACAGGCCCAAGAAGTAGAGATCAGTGAGGATTTATCGTATGAGGAGCGACCTGTAGCTATTGTGGATACTCAGGTTCGTCAACTCCGATCAAAAGTCATTCCAATGGTCAAAGTCCTATGGCAGAATCATTCGATTGAAGAGTGCACTTGGGAATCGGCGGGAGATCACATTCATACCCATACTTGTTCGATGTGAGGTATGTTTCTTATTCTTAAATTCGAATGAATTTTCTTAAGGGGAAGGAATGTAATACGTAATTTTAGTAGCGTTTGATTTGAATTATTAAGTTTTTTAATTTGGTTATTAATTTAAAATTTTCCTAAATTATATATTTATTTTAACCACAAGTATTTATTTTGGGCCTTAATGTTTATCTTTGGCCATATAAAATATTTAGATAATTATTTAATAATTATTTTGATTAAATTAAATGCTAAAGTACGAGTAAATATCTTAATATATATAAATTATTTTTCCTAATCCAAGTTTTAATTTGAATTAAGCCTAATTAAGCATAATTAGGGACTTAATTTGTATTAATTATAATTAGGAGGACTTTGGGTTGTTTGCTACGATGGAAAAGTCACTTTGCCCCGACTCTCTCTCCTCCGCCCACCCTTCTCCCTCTTCTTCTCACATTGCCTTACCATATGTCGGCCATTTCAGGCCCTTGTCCGAGAGCCACGAGCCGCGGAAAGCGTCACCCACACTTCTTGACCTTGACCACCCTTGGATTCATTTGGAAAACGCCTCAGATCGCTAGGAACCCACCTCGCCATTTTCTCTCTAGCGCCACTCAGTTTCTCGTTCCGGCCACCTCTAGCCCAAGCCGACACGATTTGAACTCCTCGCCCTAAAGCCTAAGAATCCACCCTTGATCGGCGTTTGAGTCGTTTCTTGGAGGTGAGCGGAGGTGGGCTTCGCCGAGTTGGGCGTCGGGGCGATTCCGGCCACTCCGGTGGTCTCTGAAAGAGAAACAATTACATTTTGGGTCCCTTGGGCCTTGGAAGCTGCGTGGGTGTCTCGAATCTATTTCCGGCAACCCTCAAATTTTAGGCCACCGTCGGCGGCGGCGGACCTCGAGACGTGCGGGACAGGCGTCCGTCCCGGATTAAAGTGGTTCCGGCGGTCTGTCGGTTTATGAATCGAGACTCATTAAAGATCTGTAGCCTAAAATGCTTAGAAACTGAATTGTATAGTGTTCGATGGCCATTATTTTAATTGTTACGTAAATGTTATTTTAATATTGAAAATGCCTTATTTGCTCGTTTAATTATGTTCGGGTTTTGAAAAGATGTAATTTAAAAATATATATACGGTTCGATGTTGTGTTTAATTTTATCCTGTGTAATTCGAACCGCGTTGATTTTTTTGATTAAACGTATTTTACTTATATGGAGGTTATTAATGTATAAATATAATTAATTATCCGAAGTATAAAATTGTATCAATTGTGTTTATCGTGATTTGTTTGGCACTGTGTTGGATTAGGTCCTAGCTAGTGGATTATACGTAGTTGTGGTAGGCTCGACATTGGATTAATTGTGGATATTGAAGTGTATTTTTATGGAGTTGGACTAGTTTCACGAGGAGTTAAGTCCGAGTTTTTAGGGAGTTCTGTGGGTGTCGGTAGAACATAAGTTAGATTTTGAGTCGGTTTAGTCTGTGAGTTGCCTGGTCGAGTCTAGAGTATATTTAAATCTTAATTGTCACGACCCAATCTGGGGGATCGAGACCGGCGCTAGGGAATGGGGAGGCGTAAGGCCACCGAAACCCGTAGCAAACCTAACTGAAATACTCATCACAGAAACATCATGCGATCACACGACAATATCAACATACATATATAATATGCTCGAGATGCAAACATCAGCCAGGGAGAGATAAAATCTCAATTCCCTTACACCATCTTCATACACAAAATAAACGAATTATCGAATTACAAAATATACTAATATTCGAAATCTTTACTTGATGACACACAGATTACATAGACGGATTAATATCATAATAGTACATGTAGCCGTGAAGGAAGAAGGGTGTGGGTTATCAAGAGATACGAAGGAGGGGGTGACGATTACTGAAAAATAAGTGAAATTTATCGGTCTCGAGTGAGATTAATATCATATAATTTATACCACATCTCTGACCAAAATGTTATACATACTTATAGTAATTCATAATATAAACATGGTAATGAAAATCGTATTAATGTCGAAATTCACATAATCATGTATGCGCACCCGGCATAGTTCATGTCATAACACAAACCTCACATCAATCGAGAACACTAGCGGGGACCCTATACCAATGCCTAAGCCTTACGGCTCTCTCTCGATCGATGGGGCGGGCGCCTGAGAGATGCTCGGCAGGGTCCTTAACTCAGTCAACACTTAATCCAGTAACCTATGGCGAGTGCCAAGAAATGCTCGACCGGGGTCCTTACCTCCGACATCTAATATATCATAATCCAGCTAGGCGCCGAGTAGGCTCGACCGGGGACCTTACCTCAGGCATCCCCAGAGAGAGCGCTCGACCGGGGAACTCATATCCATAATCATTAATGCGTAATATAATCGATTAATCTTAGAGTGCGCCTGTGGTCTGATGTAACCCATCGGGTGGTATGTCTACTATAGTTCCCATTACAAACATTGCAATACAATGCTCGACAATATCACATCAGCAATACACTCTCATCCATCATCACGATGATCTCATATCACAGATATAATAATATAGTAATAATAATATAGGTAATATCGGGATATTGAATACAATTTAATGCCCACGAATACTACACTATGCATGCAAGCGATGTGTTATAAGCTATATGATATCAACTCCGCGAATATGCTCGGATCTCGGGAATCGGCTCCTGCGCCTCAGTACGTCTGAGCGAGAATTTGTCGGACAATCTAGAATGGAAAAGACATAATTAATAATAAGATTAAGATTTAAATATACTCTAGACTCGACCAGACAACTCACAGACTAAACCGTCATAAAAACTGTACTTATGTTCTACCGAAAATTCGGCAGAACCTCCCCTAAAAACTGGACTTAACTCCACAGCCAAAACGGTTCGAACTGATAAAATACACTTCTAATATCCACAATTAATCGATGTCAGTCGGGCCACAAACTACGAATGATCCACGGCTCACGACCCAATCCAATCCTGTCTGATGCGGATCACGATAAATTCAATTATACAATTAATAGCTTAGCTATTAAATAAATACAATTAATAAAATACGTTTAAATGAAATTTAATACGGTTAATCACACGGAATATGATTAAATACAGTATCGAGCCGGAATATACCATTTTAAATTACTCTTCCCAAAAATACGTACATACGTAATTAAAATAAATCAGCATTTTAATATAAAGACATTATTAACGAACAATTAAAATCGATTATCGTACAAATACACAATTAGGGTTCACACGCGTTTTAGGGTATAGATTCTTTACCGAAGCTCGAATGCGGAAACTGATTGCACCGTCGGAACCAGACGAGGGACGAGCGTTCTGTCGGGAGCACCTTCCAGTCCGCCGCCGCCCGGCGGTGGCGAAAATTTGAGGTTCTGGAAATAGATTCTAGGACACCAGCGCGAAGCTGAGCTCGAGGGACCCAAAATGTAATTGTTTTCGTCGGAGGACCATCGGGTGGCGGAATCGGCCTGGCGGGTCCTGACTCCGCGCGAGCTCCGCCCCTCCGTTCACTTGATAGCTTGACCTTGGAAAGCGTCGATCAGGGTGGATCCTTAGGTTTTGGGCGAGTTCGGATGCGGGTGTCGGTTTGGGGCGGAGGTGGCCGGAAAAGCGAGCGGGGTGGCGGTTAGAGAGAAAATGGCGAGGTGGGTTCGCGATTTGGCGTTTTAGATGGATCGAGGGTGTCGAAGGTGGGCGGCGTCGAGGTGAGTCTTTTGCGAGTGATTGCGAGGCTTAGGGGTGTGGAAGCAATTTTGAATGAGGAGGTGGCGGCGGAAGGAGGAGAGAGAAGAGTAGCGCGAAGGAGGAAGAGGAAAGGCTAAAAATGTAATTTGGCAACTTCAAAATTCTTTATGTGCGAAATTTAGACGCGTTTTAATTTGGATTATTAATATAAATTTTCCTAATTATATATATTTATGTTGACCTAAGTATTTATTTTTAGGTCTTAATAATTATTTTGGCCATATAAATTATGTAGATAATTATTTTAATAGTTATATGGCTTAATTTAAGTGTTAAAATAAAGTAAATACTTAAATATATACTAATTATACAATTAAGTTTAATTACGATTTAACTCAAATTAAATTGTGATTAGGGACTTAGTGAAGTTGATTAATATAATGGAGGGATTTAAGGTAAATTGGGAGATTGCCAAATTACATTTTGGCACTTTCTTCTTCCTTCTTCCATGCGCCCCACCCGCCTCTTTTCTCCCTTCCGGCGCCGCCACCTCCGTCCAGCCATTTCCGGCCACCCCCAAGCACACTTTCGCTCATGAGACTCACCTCGCCTTGACCACCTCCCTCGACTACCCTTGGACTCATCGGAAAACGCCTCGAATCGCCGGAACCCACCTCGCCCTTTTCTCTCTCTAAGCGCCCTCCGTTTCTCGCGTTTGGCCACCTCTTTGAGAGCCGACCTGGATCCCCAGACTCCTCGCCCAAAAGCAGGATCCACCCTTGATCGGCGTTCAGTCGTTTGCGGTGAGCGAAGGGTGGAGCTCAGCCGGGGATTAGGGATTGTCAGGCCCGATTCTGGCCCTCCGTTGAGTCCGCCGGCCGGCGTCTTTTGGGTCGCCCGAGCGGGCTTCGCGTGGTCGGCAAGTGATTTCCGACCTTCAGCTTTTACGTATGTCGTACCGCCAATTCGGAAGCGTGCGGGCGAAGGCGTCGTCGGGTCTTGGCGGTTGCAATCGGTTACCGCGCGTGCGGTACCGACCAAAGAATATACCCTACGCGTGTGTGAACTCTGTCGTGTATTTGTCCGATGTCGATTTTAATGCTTCGATAATGTATGTTGGATATGTCCTTTGTATTTCGGACTACGTTGAATCAGTTAATTGTATTGTATGATCAGAAGTAGTTAATAAGATTGATTGTGTATATTGCGAATACAAATTGTTGATTTGATGGATTGGGACGAGTCGGGCAATAAAATTGTAGTTGTGTGGCCCGGCTCGATGTTTGATTTAGCGTGTATATTGGAAATGTTATTTAGCGAGTTACGGACTTGTTTTACGAGGGTTAAGTCCAGGTTTTTAGGGGAGTGCGATTTTCGGTGGGAATTTAGATCATCTTTTATATCGGTCTAGCACATGAATTGTCTAGTCAGTCCTAGAGTTAAGCTTAAACTACGAATCTTGATATTAATTATGTCTTTACTATTCTAGATTGTCCGACAGCTACGCCAGGGCAGCCTGAGGCGTAGAAGCGGCTCTGAGACCCGATTCTTCTGTGAGTTGATATCATATAGTTTATAACACACCATCTGCATGAAATGCATAACATTTATGGCATTAAGCTACATTCCATCATCACGACATGATTATTACTATTGAAATGTTATTTACTATGGTAATTAAATTATTTAGTTGTTATAGTATATACGCATATGGTATTATAATGATGGATGCTGAGTGTGTATTAATATTTGCAATGATTGTAATAGGAACTATAGTAGGACATACCACTGATGGGTTACATCGGGGCCAGCGTCTTATACGTTATTGATCCAGATTATGTTATAGGTTTATGGTTATGGACATAGGTTCCACTGGTTGGCGTTTCTCGGGGGATGGGAGGTAAGGTCACTGATTGAGCGTACTCTCGGGGCGCCCCGGCTGGATTATGATATGTTAGTTCTTGGAGTGGGATACGGTTGAGCATTCTCTCGGGCGCCGGCTATAGGTTATTGGATTAAGTGTCATTTGGGTTAAGGACCACTGGTCGAGCATTCTCCCGGGCGCCCAGTCTCATTGGATTTGGAAGAGGCGTAGGGCTTATAGTGATGGGTATAGGAGTCCTACTAGTGTTCTCGATTGATGTGATGTTTGTGTTATGACATGAACTATCTTTGGAGTGCGTATCACATAATTATGTGAATTCCTTTATTAATAAAATTTTCATTACCATGTTTATATTATGGTCATGATAAGTATGTATAACATTTTGGTTGTAGATGTGGTATAAATTATATGATAATTAACTCACTCTCGAGGACGGCAGTCTCGATTTATTTTTCGGGTTACATCGGTCCATCCTTCTCGGATCATTGATAACCCTTGAATTCTCTTCCTTCCACTTGGCGGTTGCATGCTATTATGATGGTATTAATCTTTGTCTATTTAATCTAGGTGTGCTAACGATTACTTTGGAATATTAGCATGTTTGTAATTTAGATAATTACATTTATTTTATTGTATGATGACGGTGTATGTGGGATCGAGTTTTTATCTCTCCTATTGATGTTTGGCATCGAGCATATTATATATGTATGTTGATATATAGTCGGGTGATGGCATGATGAGTCGGCATGAATATTTCAATAAGGTTTGCCTCACCGGGTTCCCGGTGGCCTTATGCCTTCCCATTCCCTAGTGCCGGTCACGGCCCCCAAGTTGGGTCGTGACAAAGTTGGTATCAGAGCTATAGGTTCATTTCCTGGCTGGGAGTCTAAGTTTCGATCTTCTTGGAACTAGGATCGAGTTCGTCCTTATGCATCACCATTGCGTCTAGTTTTGCTTACGTCCAGTTAAGGGGCGTCTGTTGATATCGATAGTCTTGTGTTTACTTTCGGTATGAGGCGGGAGATAGAGAAGTGATCTGTGGCGATTTGCCGTCTGCTGGCGAAGTGCGAGGGGCGCGATTACATGATGAGGCCCGGGAGGCCCAAGATGAGGTATCCCTCGGCCGTCCACGAGTTCTGGGAGAGGGCGAAGGGGCGGGAGTAGGCCGTCTGTGACTAGGCAGTGCGGTGATGAGCCACGGGCCGAGGCCACGGGTTAATGCCCCGGGGCACGGTTTCGAGCCGCCGACGGATACGTGTCGGCGGCCACTATGGAGCATTTTTGGCGGGTATGGCGGGGGTGCGGGACGACCCTCCGTGATGGAGTGTCGGTAGCCCGGCCAATTTGCTAAGCGATTCTGTTGGTGGACGAGTTTGACTGGATCCACATTCCTTTGTTCAGTACACGGGCTTAATGAGGTTATGTTGATGGGGTATCGGTGACCCGATGGATTTTACGGGTGAAGTGGAAAGAGCATTTGATGAGAGCATCGATGGGCGGACTATTGAGATGGCGGGTTTCTCCCTCGAGGGCTTAGGTAAATTGAGTGCAAAGGATTACATTAAAGCGTTTCTTGAGGTATGACATGGGCTCGAGTTCGGGGAGATTTGAAGATAACTACATTTCTTTTGCCATGAGCGAGAGTGGAGGCAGTTTAGTATTTGAAGAGATGATATGTACGTAGTGGAGTACGTGAGTTCGTATCTTAGTAAATTTGCTCGGAGTTAGTTGCGGTGGAAGCTGAAGGCGAGTAAATTACATCCATAGGGCTTGGACCACATTTCATATCCTTAGTACGGTCGAGGAAGTGGCTTCTTGGAAGTCGCGGTTGCGAGAGACGGATGGAGGCGATAGCCGCCTTCATGGTATCTTAGTGGATGGTGCTAAGAAGACCGCACGGAGGAGCAAACTGGTACCTTGCACACCGTATGTGTATTATGGTGGTACGGGTGCCCGATTGATGCGAGGTCAACGAGACGAGGCGATTTAGACAGGGGTCTGAAGGGTAGACGCAGCCGGAAGGGTTATAGGAAGCCCGGTTGGGCGGGGGGGTTTAGGCCCGGTGGTATAGTTGAGGAATGAGTTCGGGCTCGAGTCTGTGTGTGGATTACGGCACCGGAGTATGTGCCCACAGTGTGGGAGGGTGCATCCGGGACCTTGTATGGCGGCATAGGGCTTGTTTGGGTGTGGAGTTGGGCCGTATGGCCGAATCATTATCCTAGATTTCCCGACCGAGCCTTTTCCTCGGGGGTTAGCATTTAGTATTTGCCGCCCGATTCATTGGAATGACGCTAGTTCTTCTGTGAGGGCGGGTGCGTTATAGCGGCGGCGGGGCCGTGGATATGGAGGTAGAGGCTCCGGGAGCGAGATTTTTGTAGTAGGGCCGGGTGGGATTGGCTCCCTGCAGTCTGGGCGTGGTCGGGCGGAGTTTTACGCTGCTCCTCGGGACGCCGGGCGTAGTGCTGTCGTATCGGGTACTATTCGGTCTACATTATACTAGGCTAGGGTGTTATTAGATCCCAGGGTGCCACACACTCCTTTGTCTCTAGTTTTGCATTTGAACAGTGTTCGGCCCGACCCGGACTTGAGCCTCAGATTATCGGTCACTGCCCCTACGAGTGATGCCTTAGGCGAATGTTACTTTCATACGTGTCAGGTTACGTATTAGGCGAGACCTTGGGCGGATCTTATTTTGTTGGATGTGATGGATTTCGAGGTTATTGGGTATGGATTGGTTGGCCGGGCACTACGCCACCACTGGATTCTTAGGAGAGCAAGTGGTTTTTCAGTTCAGGGGGTTCGAGTTTGGGTTTCGTGGTGGCGAGATACGGCCCTTCTAATTTAATTTCAGCCATTCAATTTGGGCGGATGTTACGCCAGGGGTGCGGGGTTATCTGGCTCTTGTGAGGGACACGGCAGTAGATAGAGGTAAGGTTGATGATGTCTATTGTGAATTTCTGATGTTTTCCCGGAGGTTGCCGGGGTTGCCACGTGAGGGGAGATGGGCTTTTGCATCGATATTGTGGGGCACGGCTCCTATCTCCTTGCCCACCTTATAGGATGGCACTGCGAGTGAAGGAGGTGGGGAACTGGATTCTGAGATTTGTTAGACAAGGTTTTGTCAAGCCTAGTACTTCTCCTTTGAAGTGCTCTGTCTTATTTGTAAGAAAGAAAGATGGTTCACTACGGCTATGTATAGATTCTGGAACGGTGAACAAGGTGACCATTACATGATAAATATCCGCTTCCGAATAGATGACTTGTTTGATCGGCAGGGGTGCATCATGTTTTTCTAAGATTGATTTACGGTCAGGATATCATCAGTTGAGAATAAGACATGAGGATGTTAAGAATGACGTCGGACCCAGTGCGGCCATTATGAGTTCCTAGTGATGTCTTTTGGACTCACTAATGCGCCGGCAGCCTTTATGGATTTGATGAACAGGGTGTTCAAACCCTCTCGATCGCTTGATTGTGTTCATTGATGATATCTTAGCATATTCTCGGTGAGGAGAGCATGTGTGAGCATTTAAGGATATAGTATCACAGACTTCAGGGAGCACGCTTATATGCCAAGTTCTCCAAATGTGAATTTTAGCTGGATAGTGTAGCTTTCTTGGGACATGTAGTATCGAGGGAAGGTATTCAGGTGGATCCTAAGAAGATAGAGGCAGTGATGGATTGGTAGAGACCCACCACGGTGACTGAGGTTCGAAGTTTCCTGGGTTTAGCCTAAGACATCGCCGGCTTTGGTGCGTGATTTTTCGAGGATCACGCACCCTTGGACACGGTTAACCTTAAGAATGTGAGGTTTCAAAGGATGTAGGTTTGTGAGGGGCGGGTTTCGTGGCCGAAGGATTGTTCGACTTTCGCCCAAAGGTTGCATTACCTTCTCGTACAGGAGGTTATACAGTTGTGGCCAGACGTCTCCGCAGCCTGATTGGGGTGTGTATTGATGCAAAGACGGCAGGATTTGCTTATGCTCTAGGCACCGAAGAAGCACGAGCGCACTACCCCACTCATGACTTGGAGATGGCGGCCGTGATTTTGCATCAAGATCCGAGACACACTGTATGGTGAGACGGTGAGATCTTCACGACTTGCGGCTGAGCTTTAAAATATATTTTTCAGCAAGAGGAGCTAAATTCCAGACGTGTAGAAGATGGTCGGAATTGCTTAAGGACTATGATTGTAATGATTCAATATCACCTAGGCAAGGCTAATGTGGTGGCGTATGCTGAGTAGAAATCATGAGGCGCCTCGCCCATTACTAGTAAAAGGTAGAAGCGAAGAATGAATTAGGGAGTTGTATAAATTGTATGATCAGGTTTACAACCAGAGGCTGGAGTCCGGAGCACTTTTAGCACGATTCGCAGTCAAATCGCCTCGACGGGACGTAATTTCAAGATACCCTCAAATACCGAGACCCACAACTGATGAAGATTTTGATGACTATGTCTCAAACAGGTCAAAGGCATGATTCGTGATTGGATACGGCACGCCGAGATTGGGTACTAGGTCAAAGGTCCCTGATGTTGATGTAATTTGAGAGAGATTATGGAAGAGGCTCATCATATAGCTTGGCGCAGATTCATCCCGCTCCACTAAGATACCTATGATCTAAAGGGTATATTGGTGGAGTGGTATGAAGAAGGATGTAAGCGGAGTTTATATCGAGTGTTTGACTTGCCGTGAGGTCAAACAGGCATCAGGAAGCCGTCACCGGGGATTTTATTACGATACTCCCATTCCAGTGGAAATGGAATATTACCATGGACTTTGTAGTGGGTTACCTCGAGACCGGCGGGGGTATGATTCCATTTGGGTGATAGTCGTCGAATGTTTAAGTCGGCACACTTCTTACTGTGAGAGACAAACTTTTCCATAGCCCGGAGTATGCTAGGGTGTATATTCGGAAAGTTGTTAGTCTTCGCGGGATCCCAATTTCGATTTAATGGCCGGCCAGAGGGCCCGAGTTCACTTCTAGGTTTTGGCGGAAGCTTCGCGGGAGCTTGGTACGATTGGACTTTAGCACAGCTTTTCACCCTCAGACGGATGGACAGTCTGAGAGGACTATTCAGACGTTGGAAGACATGTTAAGGATGTGCGTGATGGATTTTGGAGGCCAATGGGATTGGCATTTACCTTTGGTGGAGTTCGCGTACAACAACAGTTATCATGCTAGTATCGGTATGGCGCCTTACGAGGCATTGTATGGCAGGAAGTGTAGATCGCCGGTTCTTTGGGAAGAAGTTGGTGAAGGAGTTAGCGAGGTCTGAGGTGAATTGAATCACTTACGAAAAGATTCTTATCATTGAGATCGGTTGAGGGCCAGCTTTTCGTGACGGAAAATATCGCCGAGACTGAGAAAGAAACATGTGGAGTTTGGTGTAGAGTGAGTATGTATTCCTGAAGGTTTCCCCACGTCACGGCGTGATGAGATTTAGTAAGAAGGAAGTTAGCACCTCTTCATTGGGACCATTTGAGATTGTGGATAAGTTGGGGATGTAGCCTACCCGAGGCCCAGGTTGCCACCTAGTCGTGAATGTTCATCCGGGTCTTTCATATATCTATCTTTGAGGAAGTACGTGCGGATCCTTCACATGTGCTTTCTGGGCCCCGAGTAGAGATCGGTGGTTGCTTCGTGTGAGAGCTACCGTAGCTGTGTGGATACTCGGGTTCGTCAACTCGATCAAAGTCATTCAATGGTCAGTCCTATGGCGAATCATTCGATCGAAGAGTACGCCCAGGAATCGACGGGAGATCACGGCGTTCATACCCATACTTGTTCCGATAATGAGGTATGTTCTTGATTCTTAAGTCGGGGGCCAATTTTCTTAAGGGGGAAATTTGTAATACCGAAATTTAAGCGCGTTTAATTTGGATTATTAATATAAATTTTTCCTAATTATATATATTTATATTTGACCTAAGTATTTATTTTTAGGTCTTAATAATTATTTTGGCCATATAAATTGCTATGATAATTATTTTAATAGTTATATGGCTTAATTTAAGTGTTAAAAATAAAGTAAATACTTAAATATATACTAATTATTAAGTTTTAATTACAGTTTAACTCAAATTAAATTGTGATTAGGGACTTAATTGAAGTTGATTAATATAATGGAGGGATTTAAAGGTAAATTGGGAAGTTCCAAATTGCATTTTGGCCTTTCTTCTTCCTCAGCCACGCCCCTTCTTTTCTCCCCTTAGGGCGTAGCCATACTCAGGACCAGGTATTTAGGCCGCCCCCGAGCTTTGCACTCACTCGCGAAAGATTTCCTCGTGTGAAGCCACCCTCGACTACCCTTGGACTCATCGAGCCTCGAATGTGGAGCCATACCAACATGCTGCCATCTCTAGCGCCCTCCAGTTTCTGCGTTTCCAGTACCTCCGCCCAAGCAGGCACAGATACGAACTCCTCGCCCCCAAAAGCAGGATCCACCCTTGATCAGCGTTCAGTCAGTTTGCAGATTGAGCGAAGTGGGGCTCGCCGGAGTTAAGGGATTTGTCGGGACGATTGAACTCTAAGGTGGTCTCCGGCAGCGATCACATTTTGGGTCCCTTGGGCTTTGGAAGCCGGCGTGGGTGTCCTTAGAATCAATTTCCAGCCACCTTCAGCTTTTCGCCGCAGTCGGCGGCGGACTTCGGGGAAGCGTGCGAGGGCGAGCGTCGAATCCGGATTCAGTGATTCCGACGGTCTGTCGGTTGTGTTCGCATTCGAGCTTGGTGAATCTATACCTAAAGCGTGTGTGAACTCTAATCGTGTATTTGTCCGATGTCGATTTTAATTGCTTTCGATAATGTATGTTGGATATGTCCCTTGTATTTAGGACTACGTTGAATCGATTAAATTGTATTGTATGATCAAAGTAGTTAATAAGATTGATTGTGTATATTGCGAATCTAAGTTGGTGGTTTGATGGATTGGGGCGAGTCGAACAATAAATTGTAGTTGTGTGGCCCGGCTCGATGTTTGATTTACTGTGTATATTGGAAATGTTATTTAGCAGGTTCTGGACTTGTTTTACAGGGAGTTAAGTCCAGTTTTTAGGGGAGGTTCTGCCGAATTTTCGGTAGAATTTAGATGTGCTTTTATATCGGTCTAGCCTGTGAATTGTCACATTGAGTCTGAGTTCAGCAACTTTGAATCTTGATATTGATTATGTCTTTTCTATTCTAGATTGTCAAGCGACTACGCCCGAGCGGCTGGCGTAAGCGGCCTACGAGACCGTTCTTACGTGAGTTGATATCATATAGTTTATAACACACCATACGCATGAAATGCATAACATTTATGGCATTAAGCTACATTCAGTCATCACGACATGATTATTACTAGTAACAGTGTTCTTTATGGTATTAAGTATTTAAGTTGTTATGAAGTATATGCGCATATGTTTGTTATAATGATGGATGTGATTGTGCTGTATTTGCAATGATTGTAATAGGAACTATAGTAGGACATACCACACGATGGGTTACATCGGGACCAGCGTGCGGTATTGTCAGTTATGTTATAGGTTTATGGTTATGGACATGAGTTCCACGGTTGGCAGCGTTTCTCTCGGGGATGGGAGGTAAGGTCCACGGTTAGCGTTACTCTCGGCGGCGGGCTGTCAGTTATGTTATGTGTTCAGTTCTTGGAGGTAAGGACCCCGGTTGAGCATTCTCTCGGGCGCCGGCTATAGGTTGTGGATTAAGTGTCGACTGGAGTTAAGGACCCTGGTCGAGCATTCTCTCGGGGCGCCAGTCTCATTGGATTTGGAAGAGAGCCGTAGGGCTTATAGTATTGGAGTATAGGGTCCTACTAGTGTTCTCGATTGATGTGATGTTTGTGTTATGACATGAATATCTTTGGGTCTGTCTACCTAATTATGTGAATTCCTTTATTAATAAAATTTTCATTACCATGTTTTATCTTCTTGAATTGATAAGTATGTATAACATTTTGGTTTATCGATGTGTTATAAATTATATGATAAGAATTAACTCCTCTCGAGGTAGCCAGTCTCAAATTTATTTTGATTTGCCATTAGGTCCTCTTCTTGAGATCATGATAACCCAGCGATTTTATCTTCCTTCTTGGCGGTTACATGCTCTACTATTATGATATTATTAATCTTTGTGTATTTAATCCCCAAGGTGTGCTTGCCGGTACTTTGGAATATTAGCATGTTTGTAATTCAGATACATTGTTTCTTTGTGTGTGGTAGCCGGTGTATGGGGATGGGGCTTTATCTCTCCCTATTGATGTTTGGCATCTGGTATGTCATACTGTGTGTTGATATATGGTCGGGGTGATTGCATGATAGTGCATAGATATTTCAATAAGGCTTGCCTCACGGGTTTGGTGGCCTTATGCCTTCCCATTCCTAGTGTAGGTCATGGTCCCGAGATTGGGTGAGCAATGATTCACCTCTAAATCATAAGTATTGTTTTAATTAACTACAATTAAGTCCTAATTACAATTAATTAGGGTTAAGCGCTCAATTAAAACTTATTGAGAACAATTAGTATATATTTAAGTATTTACTTTATTTTAACACTTAAATTAAGCAATATAATTATTAAAATAATTATCTAAATAATTTATATGGCCAAAAATAAATATTAAGACCCAAAAATAAATACTTAGGGTTAAAATAAATATATAATTAGGAAAATTTTATATTAATAATCCAAATTAAAACGCGCTAAAATTACGGGTATTACATTAATCTTATTATTAATTCTGTATCATACACCAATTAGTTATTAGATAACTCATGGGCATTTGTGTGAGGCGATCCCGAGATAAATCTGTTGTGAGTTGATATCATATAGCTTATAACACATCGTTTGCATGCATAGTGTAGTATTCATGGCATTAAATTGTATTCGGTCATCCCGATACACGATATTATTATTACTATTATTAATATTATATACGCCAAGTTATCCGTGATGATGGATGTGAGAGTGTATTGTTGGATGTAGTATTGCTGAGCATTGTATTGCAATGTTTTGTGGAATATAGCGGGGACATACCACGATGGGTTACATCGGGGTGCGTCTTAGTGTATTAATCGGATTATATTCTGAGTTCAGCGATTCATGGATATGGAGTTCACGGTTGTCGTTTCTCTCGGGGATCTTCGGATGGAATACAGTCGAGCATTTCTCTCGGGGCGCCAGTTATAGGTTATTGGATTAAGTGTTGACTGGAGTTAAGGACCCTGGTCGAGCATTCTCTCGGGGCGCCAGTCTAATTGGATTGAGAGAGAACTGTAAGGCTTATAGCATTGGAGTATAGGGTCCTGCTAGTGTTCTCGATTGATGTGATGTTTGTGTTATGACATGAACTATGCGGGGTGCGTATACATGATTATGTGAATTTCTTTATTAATATGATTTTCATTACCATGTTTATATTATGAATTACTATAAGTATGTATAACATTTGGTTGTAGATGTGGTATCAATTCATACTGGGTATTAACTCACTCTCGAGGCGCGGGTCTCGATTTATTTCCAGTGCTTGTCAGTCCTCCTTCTCCCGGATCATGATAACCCGTCGAATTCTCTTCCTTCACGGCGGTTTACATGCCTATTATGATATTATTATTAATCATACATACCATTAATCTAGATTGTCAACTGCGTGCCCGGAATATTAGTATATTTTGTAATTGGATAATTGTTTATTTGTGTATGAAGATGGTGTATGTAGGAATTGTAGTTTATCCTCCCTATCGATGTTTGGTGTCTCTGAGTATATTATATATGTATGTGATATATTGTCGGTGATCGCATAGTGATCGGTATGAAGTATTTTGATTAGGTTTGCTCACGGGTTTTGATGGCCTTACGCCTCCCCGTTCCTGTGCTGATCTCAGTCCCAGTTGAACGACATCGTAACTGTATTCAGCGCCAGCCAGTCAAATCACTACGGTCGAAGGATCTTGCCCTATCTTTAACCGCCTTCTGAGGCAGCCCCATGGTGAAGTGCTCGTCTGTAATCCCCTTGTCAGTAGCTCTTGTAATGAACTCTGGTTCCTACGACTCATTTGGTTCCATCACAATGGGAGTCATAGAGATGGGTGAATTACAGTGTAACTTCCGATACGGGTCTACATCCACACATGTGGAGGTAATCCAGTGTATCTCATCACGGAAAACATCCACATATCGCACTACTCGAGGTAGATCTAAGTCTAGTCTCACCTAGATCCTCTAGAGTAAAACTCCATTTGTGACCTGACCTCACGGCCCAGCGTGGTTTCGTATCTTGTTTGGGGCAAAATATCATACTTATCCCACAAATACCAGCGGGTGCCGTCACGTGGCCAGGCAGGTAATCCTCGCAACGCTCCTGATAGAATGTGACCAGTGAGTTTATCGTGAAATCCATCTCAGGGATGACCTCGTGAATTTTGACATGTCCGCAATTCTCAAGTCCATTGTGAGTGAGTCCCAGGATCTCGACTCGCGACCTCGCATATCATCTTATTCGCCCTAATCCCTAGGGGAGAACTCACGTACAACGGCTCCTACCTGCAGGTCTCTGAGGTCCTTGCCCATTCCACCCTATTTGGGCCTCATTCTCTAGCTAGAGCCTTGGCTAGTCTAGTGCAGTCGTCGGAGAGTGGCCTCGTAGCACCACAACACCTTCTCGTCACATGAACGATGGTGGGTCCACCGTAGTCTTTTCTCACCGTGTGAATGTCGGAGGATAATCGCCCCTAAACCTGCGGGGTTACTAGGATCTTCCTGTCTTCATGCTATACTAACTGTCTTTATAGCATTGTTGTAATACCTCTGGCCTCGGCAAAGTCGTGATCAAACACGATTGTGCGACGATTGCCACGAGTGGACGTTCTCACGTCCTCGACCTCTGCTAGCCATTTTACACGATTAACATGGCAGCAAGAGTCATCTAACTTTCATTTCAGTCTAACTAGCAATGCACATGCCAATAGACTTGACAACTGAGCCCGGCGTCCATTTCTAAGTGGCGCTAAATTTCCAACCACTCGATTCATTTTATTTGATAAGGTTAGTACCTTGTTCATTTCATTATCCGAATCCCTAAGGTCATAATTCATAACCTTAGTATTGACCTTTGATCTATCGCATTACACCATGCATATAACTTCCTCTGCCTTCTGTGTGATCACCATTTCAAATGGTAGTTAAATCCAATCTGATCTCTAAGGCATATCTGACCTAGAGACACTAATCATACACATAACCCAGTGTATCACCTTGATCAATTTGCTTTAAAATATTGTTTTTCAACAAAATTTTATTTTCAAAAATTTTATTTTTGAAAATTTTATTTTTAATTTTATCAAGTTTATTTGATTTTATTTGATTTTAAATTTTTTTAAAAAATATTATTTTTTTCAAAATTTTATTTCACAATGAACATTGTTCATTTGGTGACTCGGAAAAATGCCGAGTCGGGCAGTTAAAGAATTAGTCGGGTCACGACAAAACACCCAACCTAGCCTAGTGCCTTTGGGGCGCGCCTGGGCCGCCCGGTAGGCCGCCGTCGCCCTGCCTGCCCTTTGCCGCGCCCTGGCAGCGTCGTGCCGTCGCGTGCTCTTGCGCCTGGCAGGTCTTGTGTGCACGCCCGGCTTCTGCGGATTTGGGGCGCCATGCCCCCGTGCCGCTCGGTAGCGCGTGCTCGCCTGCGCTCAGCGCTCCCGTTTGCCGCTCCCAGCACGCCGCCCGGCGCCGGTCGCCCGCGCCCGGTAGCGCCCATGCCGCTGCTTGTGGGTACTGCGCGCCCGGCGCCAGCACGCCCAGCGCGACCTTGGCCCGACCTTAAGCTCACTTGGGCAGTAGCCCATCCAGGTTCTGTACCAAATTTTTTTTTTTTTTTTTCATGATAATTATATATATATATTTTTCATTAATTCCAACAGTATGAAAAACCACTAAAATCACTAAAAATCATTTTTTTTTCATACTCTTTAATACTCAATTTAATTTATAAAAATTTATTTAACCTCTTTTTCTTAAATTTCCTCCCGATAAATTCATAAAAATTTATTCCTCAGATTTTCTTCAACTTGAAAGTGGCTTTCATCACCTAATAGGCTAAATAAATTTATAAAATTTATTCTTTTCCTTTTTTCCGATTTAGTACCTTTGTACAACTTCGACATATCTTCTACACATTTATGTGCTAATTACAAGCACACATCGTCACATGCTATCAACCAAGCATATCACTCATAAAATTCCAATCACATAACCCTTAGGTTCATGTTATACTGTATGACATGCAAGCACACTTCACAAAATCAGTCACCTGAAAACACACAAAACACGTGCATGTAGTGTCCTAGTGTTAACCCGTGATTTCCTAGGTAATCTCATACCTAAACCGAACATCAAACCACACCTAGTGGTGATGCTCTTCCTCGACCATGGCCTAAGCCCAAATTCTCAATCTATAGATTTCCATATACCTATACTCCACATTCTAAGACCCGTGGCCTAGACCCAAGTCCCTCAAGCCCTAGGTAATCGTATACCTAGCTTATCGACACTAAGCTCTAGGTATTTATAAACCTAAGCTCTGATACCAAGCTGTGAAGCTGGTATCAGATTTCAAGCGCCAGGTAATCCTAACCAGGCACTACACTACAACTACATATCCTAGGCCCATGCCAGTGCGCTTCACAGTAATCGTATACAGCAGCTGCGATGCAAGTTTGTGACACCCCAGGCAGGGTCCGTTGACTACCCGTCAACCCGCGGAATACTCGTGAATGTCGAGTGACCCGACATTTTTCACGAAAATCGGGCAGAGTCTCAGCACATGCAGGAGCTCTACCCAAATACAATACCTGCAATGCATCCCCAAACGATCCGATATATTCCTGATATAGGTAACGGCCACTTGGGCCCATGCATGATACTCCTCATACTACAATGACTATATCAATAGTTTCAAAAGAGTTAATAATTCACTCTTATACAACACATATATCAAAATTAGAGAATTCTAATACATGTTTCAAATCATCAAAGCCACAACCCGGCTTTCTTCTAAGACCACCTCTATGACGTGCTGTCTCCGCGCATGCTCCCTGTACCTGTAAAATAAAGGGGGGTTCCACGAAGGGGTGAGCTAAAAACTCGATGGGAGAATCGCCACCCAGTGTCTTTACCCTACTTTAAGTGCAATGCAATGTTCCAAAGTAAACACACATTCAAGCAAATGCACTTGATCTACTTGAATGTCTACATGACGCCAACTCAGGATCAGAGTCCTCACTAGGCTCTCTCCCTTTTCGCCCTAACCTTGTATGAGAATTATTATTTCATTGGTGAACTCAGCCTCGATGTATATATCCAATTGGGCCGCTCCGACGATTGATATATAAATTTGTTACAATGGACTACCCTCGATGAATATCAATTGGGCGCTCCGACTGATTGATATTTTAAGTTTAATGGACTACCTCCAGATAATTAATATTTTAGACACACCCCTCGAACATTTTCCTCTAGACTTATCTCTCATGCACTCCTCCACATAATCTAGGGTGATCGATTGCATATGGAATGCACATGTATGAGTTCCGATACGATCAATAATGCGAAATATATACTTGTGAATATCTTCGCGTAATTAAAATCACACAATCATGTTATGTGATTATACATTTCATCCATCAAAAATTAGCTCACTTGGGCTAATGATCAAACAAGAGCAATTTAATTTCGGTACTCTGCCGACCAAGCGCGTATTTTCACGAAAATACATTTTTAGAACACTGTTTCGGGAATAGTGAAACCCTCGGTTACAATTCGAGAAAATCACAAATCAGCGGTTCACTTGCGTGAACCCATGATCTGACCATTCAGGACAGCGCACAAGCAACCATTTAATCGTAAGTGCGCAGCCCTTTGTGAAGTGGTATCGCGGACAGCCTTAAAGTCTCAAAGAATTCCTACAATTTGATCCATTTTGGGACCGATCGACCATTCGGCATTTTCCATACAGATACATAATTTAAAGCAACATTTTAAAATTTAAAGACATGACCCCTCTAGTTTACGATCCACGGCCATCGAAAATCCCAGATTCCACAAGTTCGGTCCCATGTTTTGAGACCGTCGAAGCGACCCTCACGACCTCAAATAATGAAACATCGAAAAACCGCTAAAAATGGGAGCCACAAAAAACGAAGTAGGGAAAATCCTACCTCTTGGAGTTGTCAAGCTACGCAAACCGGGGTCACGCGTAGCCCTCTCCGGCGTAGAGCATTTCTCCCTCTTGTCTTGAAAATTGCCCGACGATTGGATCTACAGCAATCTAGAGAAGCTTAAGCTTCTCTCTAAAACATAAGGAATTACAAACTGCTCTTGGACCAAAATCTCGTTTTGCTCTTTTAGTTTGGTGGAAGACAACCATGTTCACTAATTTGTCTTGTAGTGACTTAAGCTTCTCTAAAAATGACCATTATGTCCCTCGTTTCCCAGTTTGATATTAAACATTTTATCTCGGCCGTCCATTTCATCATTTCTCTCTCCTTTACCACTTATGGTACATGGTACATACTATATGTGTCTTTCGTCGCGTCGAAAATCGTTTGGCCTTGCGAGAAGCGCGATCTTATAGCGATGTCATTTCATTGTCTCGAAGAATGAAATTTTATGTGCTAACTAGATTTCGTGAGACGATTCCAACGGTACAATCCGTTTCGTCATCCGAGATCTAGAGAATTAATTACGGATTTTTAACCGTAATTACAATGTTAATAATTGAAATTCACGATTTGCCCTTTGAAATTGAAATTTCGGGTCTTACCGAACCACGGGTCTAGGAGAGCTGGTCCAGGTATTGGAGCCACTGGAAAGCTATATAAAGGTCGACAACGAAGGATGACACACCACAATGAGAATTCATTGTCGGCTAGTTTTGAGTCTATGAGCATTGTCACTCCATATAGTGATTCATCCAATGACAACAACATTTTTCCTCCTTACACAATGAGTTATGGTCAGCCTTCTTCAAATCCTTTGGCTTCCATTGATGAAGAATATGGAATGATAAATTATCCTCATGCTGAACAAATGTCATTCCACATTCCATATCAAATGCAACAAGGATTTCAAACGAACATGTGGGGTAAACCGAATTTCTATCCATTAGAGGGGTTTTGGGTACAATTCCCAGGAACATTTATGCATGATATGTTCCAATCTTAAAATCAATATTATCGAAACACCATGTCACGGTATGAGTATTGTCTTCTTCACCAAAATGGGATCCTTTTATCAAATATTTTCAATGAAACCACCGATCTTCATTTTGGTTTAAAAGACTCATTCACAATGGAATCTCAATGTGTATATTTGATTATTAGTGTCATTTTTACATTTTTATAAAGTATTTCCATGAATTTCAAAGTATTTTTGTTAAATTATGATATATCCGTCGAAACCGATATTTCCATCCTTGACTGCCATTAGTCTTCCAAAGCTGCAAGGGATGAAATCAAAGAAATGCTGGGGGTTGAAAATAGTTATTTTCTTCTCCTCAAAGTGTGTTATACCAAACCCTTGTAAAATTTTAGGGCTTTATTTATAAGAGAACAATTGGACTTTGGTCCAATGAGCTTACCAAAGTAAGGGAGAAGATAGAACTATGGGTCCATAGTCAGTTAATATTAAACCATCTCACAAATAATCCATAATTAATATATACAATTATATAATTAAAATTGTAATATGATTATATACTTAGTTGGATAGTTGGATGTGGAGTTTTAAGACTCAAAGTGGACCCTCTTGTAAAAGTGGTATAAATATCTTTACGGTTTCCATGCTTCGCCCAACATGTGTAAAAGTAAAACAATCATAAATTGACATAAGTTATGGCAGCTCCATACTCAACGAGACCTTTCTTTTTTCTTTTTGGAGAGCATGCTCTCATATCCTCCCAACCATGCAAGCTCTTTGGTCAAGGAAGGCTTCTGAATCTAATTGATGCCCATGTTGTAGGATTTTATGCTTTAGAAATAATTTGAGTAGTTAGCCAAAATTAATAATGAGCCTTTAGATCTTCATACTAGCTAATTAGTGACATAACTCATTAATTAATTGTTTAAGAGGTAAAAACTGTCGGCGGGAGTTGGTTATTTGATAGGTAAGAAGTCTCGTAGAGTCGGGGGGATTGATTGCTTGTCAAACAAGTACTAACCCTATAATGTTAGGATTTTGAGTCTATAAGCTAGACCCATCTCCTAAGACCATTATATTCTCCTTAGGGCTTTTACACCGCCACGGTGTTCTTTCATCTAATCTCTAGTAACTAGGCAGCGTAAATGCAATCACGATTAGAGTAGCTCGAAAGGTCGGCACCAAAGGTTATTAAACTCTAAGGATGATAACATTGATTTATCACACATCTTATTCCAATCATAATCAAGTTTTCGTTTGTACATTGATACCTTCACCTCTTGCTCGGGCTTAGTCGAATGCAATACAGATGCATCGATATTCCCGACGTTCTCGGACCATCGGCTTTGGGTTTTGTACACCCCTAAGGATGAGAGCGGCGTTAACCACAAGGAAGGTTGTGTGCATGGCTCCGATGGATACCATTTGAAGTGAGCTTTAGAATTTGTGGGGAAGCTCTTAAGCGGTTGAAATAAATGAATTCCAAAGAGTCACGAGATAGCCTCTTTATTTGGTTCAACGCTTTATACTCCTACTGTTACATCATTGATTCCTATTTAATAAAATTCTCCTTTATAAAAAAAAAAAAAACTCGGTATGTCCACATGTCTAGCTCAAGCTCAATTGATTGAGCGTTCAAAGTTTAAAAATGCAGAATATCCAGAAATAAGAGGGTTAACCTCATCTAATCTCAAAAGCAGACATATTCATTATGAGTTTTAAGAACTATATGAAAATTGTTACTATATATCTAAAAAAAGCTCTTTTTGGTGAGAAAAAGAGCATCTCAAGTAAAATTAAGGAAAAAGTATGTATAAATTTGCTAATTTGAAAATAATTATACATACATTATTAAAAATTGAATTTATATAGTTGAGGCTACTCTCTAAAAATATAATTATAAATAAGTTAATATATTATCATAATTAATAGATATACTATCATAATATAAGTGAATGTACTAACCAAGGATCAAAATATTGGTAAACACGAATATGCTCCCGGTACTTGAATTTTCTGGATATGTAAATATCGTTAAAATGTTAGTGGATATTTACAAATATCGGTAATTAAAATTATTCAAATATTTAATATTTTTTAACAAAAATATTAAAAACTAAATAAAGAATATACATACTAAAATTATTTTAATGCTATACAAAATGATAATATCATTTAACTTTTGATTTTTTTAATTTCTATTACATTTCTAATTATTTATTAACAAATAAATTATATTTGTAAAACATATTTCTTCAAATGTAAAATAAGAAATAAATTATTTTATGATTTATAAACTCTTTAATTTGTTAAAAATATTCATAAATGATAGAAAGGAATATAGCAACAGATTACACACATTATTAATAGAAGTTATCATAGCTTGGGGGAGAAGTATTGTTGTAGGCGCCGAAATTGGTGATAAATGACCGACTATCGATGGAGTATATTGTGTCGACCTCCACCGATATTTCGTCGAAATATCAACCGATTTTTTTGATTTTTTGTTCCTTGATACTACCATAACTATGTAGTACATTTGCTAGTTATACTATTATATTTGACGATCATAATTATTTTTTTAAAGGGTAAAGTGAATCATATAAATCCTAATTTACTTAGTAATGCATGTACAATACTTGCTCAAAATTGGTAATTTGATACATACTTTCCCAAATTAAGGTATACCTAAAGGTTTCTTTCATAGAAGATCCATAGAAGATAGAGTAGATATCTCTTAACTCCATTGTAGGTCAGAATCATCTCATTCGTTTTTCCACTCCTTGAAAATGAAGGTTATTGATGCTACATGCTATTGAAAGTATTAGTAATTGTTATTAGAATTACTAGTTCCATTGATTGCGATGGAAAATTAGTTATGGAAATAAGAATTAATCTTTTGGATCTCAAAAGGTAACTCGAATGACTAATTATGTCACACATTTATTGTTTATCACAAAGTTTTCTCATACTTAAATGCCCCTTATGAATTTTTATTTTTTTTTAAAACGATATTTCATGTATTTTCGGTTGTGTATAAAATTTATATAATAATAATATATATTAAGTTTTAAATTAATTTCAATTATTATAAAGGCTAACTTGATACCGGGGTGATGTATGTACGAAAGGTCCTAGACTTGATCGAGTATTGATCGAGTAAAAAAATAAGGCAATAGGGCCAAGTTTAAAATTTTTTATTTCAGGGAGACAATATAATTGGAAAAAAAAATATTTAAATATTTTTTAACTTTAACTACAGTAAAATTCTAAAAGTGAGTGAAATGAATGCCCTTTGTATATGGATCCATCCCTAGGCTCGGTTATCTGAAAACATAATATTATAACTATATAATATGAAGTGAATAAGTAGGAGAAATAATTGATTTTTATCATATTTAACTTTTTCATATTTTTTTAATGAATTAAATATAAATATTTATTTGTATTCTTACTTTTTCTTTTTTTTTTCTTAATATTTTTTGATCAAATATTACTTGAAAGATTCATAAATAATCGATTGGAAGAAAGAAAAACATGAAGGAAAGGCGATTTTGTATTATTGAAGTTCATAACTTCATATGATGGCTACCACGGAATCCATCATATATGATATTCATTTGCAATATGGAAATATACAATGTTTATATTTTGTAGGAGAATTATTTATCAAATTACAAAAAGGCCCTCGAATATTTTTAGTTGAAGTAGTTAGGTGGAAGATTATTATGGTATGAGAAATACAAACATGCCTATTCAAGTCCAAATCATATCCACGTCATCTAGAAGATAAACGATGGCGGCCAGAGCCCGAAACATCGAAAAAATAATTTATTTTATTAATCCAAAATAAACAAAAATGAAATATGAAAAATTCTCACGTTTGTTATTATTAGCCCTGAAAACCGAGAATCCAAACGTCGAGTTCTTCATTTTCTCTCTGCGAAAAAGGGTCTTTTCATCTGTTCTTGATCTACTTCTCTTATACTCTAACAGGTATGATCTTTCTTTTTGGAAATTTTTGTGTAAGTCACACATCGGTTACGAGATGGTTTTTACGTTTTTTGTGGTGAATGCATTGATAATTATGGAAATAAATTGATGGGTTTTCGGCGGGTTTTGTTAATATTCGAGTTTTGTGTGGATTTTTAATCTTGTCTCAGTTTGTTATTATGGTTTAATTAATTCCATTATCCTGATTTTAAGATTGAGAATGTTAATTTGAGTATAGGTGATTGCGTGTTGGGGATCTTAGATGCCAAACCACGGCATTTTTGTGAAGAAGGAGCGCCATGAGGTTTGTTGGGGCGAGATGCTCCAGTGCATGAGGAATTTTATGGATTGTGGAGATATGGGAAGGAATTTTTCTGAGATATTAAGCTTGGAGCTTCATGTTTACAATAATAAACAATCTTTATTTTTATTTTTGTGGTTGTTTTTGTGGCTATCATTGGTGTTTGAAGGATGAAATGCTGGCTTCAGTTACATCATGATTTGGTATCACATTGAAAGAAGACATCCCTGAATTTGAGACGAGTTTCAGATTCTAATTTGGAGTTGAATTGTAAAAGGGGATTCATGAAGGGTTTAGTTTACACCCTATTTGGGTTTGGATCAAGCCTTTGATAAGGCTTGTTTGGTCTATGTTAGGCAGATATGATTGTTGGAACTTATTTTTTAGTTTTGAAGGGAGATTCGACAAATCTCTCTTTGCTTTTGTGTTGGTGGTGGAAAGTGGAGCACTTGGAGATTAATTCTGCATTTGATTGCGAACAAGATTGGGGAAAAATGTTAATCTTACAGCTGTTGGGTATGGAAGGACTATGGTAAGATTTCGAATACCCTGTTCCTCTCTTTCTTCACTGTGTCAAGCAAAGCCTAACGAAGCATAAAGTATGGGGGAGAATCTTACATGGGAGTGAAATTATGTTCAGCGTACTTTGATGAAAATGGATTCGAAACCACAACTATTTAAATATGTACACGGTTTACTCCTCTTTGGTTTGCATTTAGTGTAAGACCCGAGAAATTTCAATTTCTGAAATAAGGACAAAATCGTAATTTCGATTACAACATTGTAATTACGGTTAAAAAATCCATCGTCAATTCTGAATCGGATAATGGCTTAGTTTCACCGTTGGAATGCGTCTCGTAATCTAGTTAGCATGTAAAATTTCATAATTTTTACGAGATAGTCGGTCGACACGTTTTCGAGGTATCGCGGTTCGGTGCCGTAAAGAAGCGTTTTTAATCACGACGAGCACGGAGATAGCATGTACTCATATGTAAGTGGTATGAGTAGAGAAATGATGAAAATGGGCCCGACCCGAAATAAGCGTAGAATATCGGAATCGAGAAGAGGAATGAAAATGGTAATTATGGGGTTTGATTTTAAGTGACTAGAGGACAAAATAGCCAATAGTCACTCATCTCCTACCTTAAGCCAAGACCAAAAACGTGAGAGGTTTTAATTTGGATGCAGTAGCTTCCTCCTTTCATTTTTAGAGAGAGAGTCTCTGACTTCTCTCTAGAAATACACGCGATCGGGCCGTTGGATTTTGACGGAGCAATAAGGGAAAGTATTCTACGGCGGGACAACGTGGACCCGGTTGGGAGTTTTGACAACTCAAGAGGGTAGGATTTTCTCCTACTTGCGTTTATTCCCATTTTAAGGGTTTTCGATGTTTCGGTTGGTTTGAGGCCGTGAGGAGCACGGTCGATTGAAAACATGGGACAGTGTTAGAAATTATTGGGGATTTTTCCCACCATCCGTGATTGCCCAGAATTTTTGGGCTGTTTGTGTGGAAATTTTGTATTAAAATACATGTATTGATATGAAAAAGGCCGGGAATGGGCTGTAGGATCGGTCCCAAAACATGGGACGAATTGTAAATTGTTTTGGAGATTTTGAGGCATCGTGAATGCGAAGCGTATTAATGGCTGTTGTGTTAAATTGGATAAATTCTATTTTGGTGATTAGGAGACCGGAAACGGTAGAATGGAAATCGGTTCCAAAAAGAGGAACCGGTGTAGGAAGTGTGGGCTGCCCGTGGACAGCCCACTTGCTCTATTTGGGATTTGTAAGAGTCCAGGGTTTAATATATTAAATGGATAAGAATTGTCCATGTGTTGTGTGCTTGAAATGGTATGAAATGAATGGCTTGAGTTGTGTAGAATTAAATAGGTTAATACATTATTTTAATGTGTTAGTACAATGACACGATTACATGGATTAAATTGTGTTTGTAGGCCGTTGAGTTGATTTCGTATTTAATGCATAAGCTTTATGTATTAACATGAGGTCTAAATTATGTGGAATATAATTGTGTGTGGAGTCGTGGAATGAGTTTGATCATTAGCCCAAAGTGAGCTAACAATTTTGATGTGATATATGAGTTGTATAATTACATAACATGATTGTGTGTGATTTGATTTATGCAGTATATTCATGTTGATATATTTGCATGTGATTAGATTGTATTGGGCGGCATACATACATTCCATATGCAACTGGAACATCCCTAGAATATAGGAATGAGTGCATGAGATGAGTCTAGAGAAACGAGATTGGTAGTCTAAAATGTAAATTCTCGGAGGAGTAGTCAAACTAAATAATATATCAACCGTCGGAGCTGCCCAGTTGATATTTATTCATCGGAGGGTAGTCCACAAACTAAAGAAGATATCAACCGTCGGAGCGGCCCAATTGATATTTATTCATCGGAGGGTAGTCCACAAACAATTAATATATATCAATCGTCGGAGCGGCCCAATTGATATATATTCATCGGAGGGTTGCCCACTAATAAATTAGTAATTCTCATACGAGGCTTGGCGAGTGTGAGAGGGATCGATGAGGAGCTCGGGATACGAGTTGAGTCACGTAGACATTCAAGTAGGATCATGCATTTGCTTGAATGTTTGTTTAAATTGGAACCCATTGCAGCACTTAGGTGGTGAGAGTAGCCCTAGCAGGCGATTCTCCTCTTGAGCTTTAGCTCACCCGATCGTCAGGACCCCCTTTATTTTACAGTGCAGGGAGGCGTGCGGGGACGGCAATCAAGAGGTTGAGTCTTGAGAAGAAGCTAGGGTGTGAAGCTAATGATGTATACATGTATTAGAACCCTTCGTTTAATATATGTATTGTTAAGTAAAAATATTAACTCTTGTAACTATTGGGGATATAGTTGGATTCATGGTTATGCATATGTTTTATGGATATTGTTGCGCTGAGCGAGAAGGCCGTTTATCCATGTTATATATTGCATATATTGAATTTGTTTGGGGCGGGATGTCTGCGGGTTTTGTAATTGGGTAGAGCTCCGTACAAGGAGACTACGCTGATTTTCTAAAGTGGCGTCGGGTAATCCGACCTCCACTTGTATTCAGCGAGGTTAGCGGGTGATCAGCGTTTGAGTTGTGGGGGCGTCACGACTTGAGTATCGGAGCTTAGGTATCACGAGATACCTAGGGAGCTCGGGTTTGGGTATCCATCACCACTAGGTGGTATGGTGTGGAGTATAGGTTTATGGGAACCTATGGATAGAAAATTTGGGCTTAGGCCATAGTTGGATGAGAGCATCACCACTAGGTGGTTCGATGTTAAGTGTAGGTATGAGTTACTGGGAAAATCCTGAGACACTATGTGCACGTGTGTTGATGTGTTTTGTGTGATTTGATGAATTGTGTGAATGATATGCTTACCATGTTGTGTGATGAGATTGATTATGTTGTGTGAAAAATATATGCATAACATGAATGATGGTATTGTATGCCATGTAGTATATAAGATGAAGTAGGTGTGTGTGCTTAAGTGATTAGCACATAGAGATGTGTAAATATTTAGAAAATGTTTTGAGTTGTCATGATTATCATAAAAACTGGAAAAGAAAATGAAAAGAATAAATTTTATAAATTTATTTGGCCTATTAGGTGATGAAAATAATTTTCTAAGTTGGAAAATTGAAGAAAAATAAATTTTGATAAATTTATTGGATGAGGATTGAAGAAAATGGAAGAAAATAAATTTTTATAAATTTATTTGAGTGGAGAAAATTTTTTACGATGGAAAAGCTGGAAAAAAGAAAATAAATTTTATAAATTTATTTGGTTATGAGATAAAGAAAAATAATTTTCTAGGATTTTACAAGGTGTAAAATTGAAGAAAAATAGAGAAAATAAATTTTTGTAAATTTATTTGAGTGTAAAAGAGAATGGAAAAAAAAAATGATTTTAGTGATTTTTTAGAGATTTTCAATTTACGGAAAAAAATCATTTATAATGAAAAGCGAAAAAAAAAATTTGTGCGAGAAAATTTAGCATGAGCTCTTTGCCCAGGATTCTAATGAAGAAAAAAAAAAAAAAAATTTTGTATTGCAAACGGGGAAGTGTATTGCAAGGGTGTCTAGTTTAAGGGGATTTTATGTTTGCAATCTGATAATTGTATTGTGATAAGCGATCATTGTTTGGCTAGAGCAAAACTCTTTGTATCGTGATACAGGGCTTTGTACTCATTGGCTACAGTGTCTTTGAAGGGCTTAGTATTTGGCTAGGTGGACGTGCGTGGGCGGCTGGGGCGGGCGAGGCGCGACGGCTAAGTAGAGCGTGGGGTGCGTGATTGTGTGGCGTCGCGGAAGCGAGAGTAGAATGCCTTGAGGCGCCTTGAGCGGCCTTGGCGGCGGCGGGCGAGAGGCCTTGGCCAGTAGGCGGGCGTATGAGCTAGCGGGGCCTGTGAGCGCGATGCAGCGCGGCCGCACCGCGGCACAGGCGTGTCTGCTGGGCTTCTGGCGATTACTTGGGCATCCGGCTTGACTTTTTGGACTGATTTTCGAACCGATGATATTTTTGAGTCACTTAGTTTGGACTCGTTCATGAACTTTGTTCATCTCGAAATTTACCGGAAAAAAAAAAAATATTTTAAAAAAAATATTTAAAAATCAAATAAATCAAATAAATTTTGATGAAATTTTGAAAAATAAAATTTTTGAAAATAAAATTTTGGTGAAAACAATATTTTAAGCCAGCGAAATGATTGCGTATACTGCGAGTTATGTGTATGATTAATTGTCTCGAAATTTGTGGATTATGCCTTAGAGATCTTGTATGTTAACTACCATTTGAAATCGTGATTGCGCGGTAGTTGCATAGGAAATTATATGCATGGTGAAATGCGTATAGAAAAAAGGGTAAATACTAGGTTACAATTAATGACCTTAGGGTTTGAATCATGAAATGAACAAGGGCATAGAACCTAATTGAAATAAACTAATTGAATTGGTTGAAATTTAGCCACTTAGAAAATGGGCGAATTAGGTTCATGGTTGCAAGTCTATTAGTAATCAACATGCGCATTACTAGTTGGCGAAATGAAAAATTAAGTGACTATTGTTGCCATTGAACGGTATAGATGGTTAGTCGGGGCGGGGACATAGAGGGCGTTCGCGGGGCCGCGAGGTCGAACACCACTTGGAGCCTTGACCCATTGTAGGCATTTGATCGATGGAGCCTTTGTAGAGGCCGTGGGTGTTCTGTAGTGGGCTATCAGACAGGCTAACATAAGCGGGTAGTCGGAGACCACTGGTAACCCCCGGAGGTTTAGGGCGCATCATCCTCAGGCATTGAAAGGGGAGGAGATCAGATGGTGGCCGACCATTTGGTTCATGCGAGAATGAAAGTGTTAAGAGGCTATATGAAGATTACCTCGCGAGGCCCGGACAGACTAGCTGCACGTTCTGGCTAGAGAATGAGGCCCCGAGATATGGTGGGAAATGGGCAGGACCTCTAGAGACCTTAGAGGGCCGTTGTCGTGGGTTCCCTTTAGGAATTAGGGCGAGAATAAGAATGATAGGTCAAGGTTGCGAGTTAGAGATCTCGGGGACTCTACTCACAGTGGACCTGAGAATCATGGACATGTCAAAGTTCGATGTCATCCTAGGGATGGGGTAATTTGATAACACGGGATCGTTATCGATTGTGGCGTAGGAGAGATTCTGCACTTTATCTGAGGTGGTACTCGTATGTGGTATTTCGAGAGGAGATGAGCATGATATTTTTCCCCGAGATAGTATGCAAGTCCAAAGTGTGCAGGGACAATTAGCGAGTTGGCTCGCGAGCCTTACCCTAGAGGGCAGGGGTTTGTTAGACCGAGCACTTCACCGTAGGCGACCGGTTCTGATTCTACGAAGAAGGCGAAGACCCTTCGTGCATTGACTACGACGGAGTTGAGCAGGGTTACAATTCGAGTCAGTATCTATTACCGGGCGTGATTTATTTGACCGAGTTGAGAGGAATGAGTCTACTTCAAGATAGATACCCTTGCTTTAGTTATCATCGGTGAGTTAGGGGATATGGATATCCACTAAGGCGGCGTTTAGGACGCGTTATGGGCACTTTGGGGTTCACGGTGATGCCCCGCTGGATTGACGAATGCGCCGGCGTTCATGGACCTCATGCATGTAGGCAACCGACCCTATCTCTAGATCGGTTATGCGTAGTCGTCGTGGATGCCATTTTTGATCTACTCCGGTCGAGCGGGAGCATGAGCATCACTTGAGGATTGTTTACGGTGGTAGAGACCATCGGTTATGCAGCTACGTTCGATAAGTCGCGAGTTTGAAAACTGCGGGGGAGATTTTTGGGACACGTGGTGTCGGCGCCATGAGTGTTAATTCGACCTAGAAGGTTGAGGCGAGAGATGAGTTTGGAGTGACCGAATGTCAATCTTCGAGATACGTAGCTTCTTGGGATTGGCTGGGTATTAAGGAGATTCGAGAATGGGCTGAAGTTGTCCATTCGGGGCAGGATTGTAGGATTTCGCCTACGGGACATGACTCCATGGTTGGGACGGCCCTGACCATAGAGAGAGAGATTGAGGATACTTGGAACACTCGGGATACGGGTGTTGGTAACAGGAGGGAGGATCAGCTTTCTCCTAGTTCAGGGAAGAGGCAGAATACTTCTGCTTCACAATAGTTATGGGGTAGGGCCGAGTTGAGCATGGTGGCTGGGTTGCGAGGACGGGGATCCGAGACCTTGGGACAATGCAATCCCGATTAGCGAGTGGGACGAGGGAGTATACGAGTTCATTCCTCCACACCACTAGTGGGTCGGAGAACTAGTTTCAATTTTGGGGTGCTATACAAGCACTCTGTGACCGCAAGTTAGCCCAGGCGAAGTGTGGAGTCGAAGTCAGGGCGGTCGAGTTGCGGCGGATCACGTGGTGGACCTTAGGGTGGTAGACTTCACGGTTGTTGATGTGAAGCTTGACATGGATGAGTTGACAACTCGAGTTGCCAATAGTTGGGACCTTAGCAGTTATTGCCATGAAACCGACCTTGGATTTGGGCTTAGAGGGTAAGGCCTTTAGAGAAGCCAAGTATAGATGTTCTTCCCTAAGATGTAGAGTGAGAGTTGACCTAATAGGTCGAGATTTTGAATGAGAGGTCTCCGAGATTCTGCTCATGGTGAGAATCCGGGAGTTAGGGTGTAAGAGACCCGGGGAGGTATCCGGAATTTCTGGGAGAATGTAGAGCTCGAGTGTAGCCCAGAAGAGTTATGTGATCGAGATGAAAACACAACGTCGGGGATATCACGTGGGCGAGTTGAGTGATAGGAGTCGGGGTGACTCGAGGGTTTGGATACCAGCTTTATTGCATTTAGGTGTTGTTGAGGCGGCAAGGGCTGCCGATAAATGGATGTCATGCATGGCATGGGTTGGGCGTTGGTCCATTGGTTAGCCATTATTTGTGACCTTTGAGAGGTTAGCGGTTACACACCAAGTAGGGTTGTGTAGGGTCACTTGTTGTCACGTGATATGATAGTCTGAATTTCGGGACGAAATTCCTTTTAAGGAGGGGAGAATGTAAGACCCGAGAAATTTCAATTTCTGAAATAAGGACAAAATCGTAATTTCGATTACAACATTGTAATTACGGTTAAAAAAATCCGTAATTAATTCTCTAGATCTCGGATGATGAAACGGATTTCACCGTTGGAATGAAATCTCATGAGGAAATCTAGTTAGCACGTAAAATTTCATAGAATTTTTACGAGATAGTCGAATTAAACACGTTTTTCGGTATATCGCGGTTTTGGAGTGTAGTAAAACGTTTTTCTATGCGACGAAAGGCACAGATAGCATGTACTCATGTACGTAAGTGGTATGGTAGAGGAAATGATGAAAATGGACAGCCAAAATAGCGCGAGATATCAAATACGAGAAGAGGGACAAAATGGTAATTATAGGTTGATTTTAAGTGACTAGAGGATAAATAGCCAATAGTCACTCATCTCCTACCTTAAGCCAAGACCAAAAAACGTGAGAGGTTTTGAGAATTTGGATCACGATAGCTTCCTCATTTCATTTTTTAAGAGTCTCTGACTTCTCTATAGAAATACACGCGATCGGACCGTTGGATTTTGACGGAGCAATAAGGGAAGTTGTTCTCTGGCGAGGACAACGCGTGGACCCGGTTTGGGAGTTTTGACAGCTCCAGAGTGAGGATTTTCTCCACACTTGTGTTTTATTCCCATTTTTAAGGGTTTTTCGATGTTTCGGTTGGTTTGAGGCCGTGAGGGGCCGTTTGATCGGTCCTAAAACATGGGACGGGTGTTAGAAGTGTGGGATTTTTCCACCATCAGTGACTGCCCAGAATTTTGGGCTGTTTGTGTCTAAAAATTTGTATTAAAATACATGTATTGATATGAAAAATGCAAGGGAATGGGAATTTGTGGGATCAGTCCAAAACATGGGGCCGAGATTATGGAATTGTTTGGAGATTTTTGGGCTGTCCGTGAATGCCCAAAAGCGTGTTGTGGGTTGTTGTGTTAAATTTGTGAAATAAATTCTATTTTAAATCGATTAGGAGACGGAAATGGGAATGGAAATCGGTTCCACCAAGAGGAACCCGGTGTAGGAAAGTGTGGTTGCAGAGTGAACTGACCCCACTTGCTGCATTTAGGTACATGTAAAAGCAGTTGGGTTGTGTGAAATGGATAAGAAATTGTCCATGTGTTGTGTGCTGAAATGGTATGAAATGAATGGCTTGAGTTGTGTAGGAATTAAATAGGTTAATATATTATTTTAATGTGTTGAATCTGATGACCTGATTACATGGAATTAAATTGTGTTTGTAGGCCGTTGAGTTGATTTTAAAAATGTTAATGCATAAGCTTTATGTATTAACATGAGGTCAGTATGTGGAATATAATTGTGTATGTAGATCATTGGAGATGAGTTTGATGTGCTTAGTGAGCTAATTTTGATGTGATATATGAGTTGTATAATTACATAACATGATTGTGTGATTTGATTTATCTTGAGTATATTCATGTTGATATATTTGCATGATTAAGGCGTATTGGAAGCTGGCATGCACATGCATTCCGTATACAACTGGAACATCCACAGGAATATAGGAATGAGTGCGTGAGATGAGTGCAGAGAAACAAGGTTCGGAGGGTGATCCTAAAATGTAAATTCTGGAGGAATTGAGTCAAATAAATAATATATAGACCGTCGGGCGGCCCGAGTTGATATTTATTCATCGGAGGGTAGTCCACAAACTAAAGAAGATATCAACCGTCGGAGCGGCTGATTGATATTTATTCATCGGGTAGTCCCTGAACAATTAATATATATCAATCGTCGGGCGGCCCAATTGATATATATTCATCGGAGAGTTGCCCACTAATAAAATTAGTAATTCTCATACGAGGAAGCGGCGAGTGTGAGAGAATCGATGAGACTCGGGATCACGGGATGGTCACGTAGACATTCAAGTAGGATCATGCGTTTGCTTGAATGTTTGTTTTAAATTGAACATTGCGCACTTAGGTGGTGAGTAGCCCACTTAGGCCGAACCTCCCTGCGAGCTTTAGCTCACCCGTCGATAGGACCCCCTTTATTTTGCAGTGCGAGGACGTGCGAGGGCGGCTAAATCGAGTTGGAGTCTTGAAGAAAGCTAGAGATTATTAGCTTGTATTCTTATACATGTATTAGAACCCTTTACGTTTAATATATGTATTGTTTAGAGTAAAAATATTAACTCTTGTAACTATTGGGGATATAGTTGGATTCATAGTTTGTATATCATTTATGGATATTGTTGCATGAGCGAGGCCGTTTTTATCCATATTTGTATATATTGCATATATTGGGCTGTTTGGGGCCCGAGAGATGTCACGGAGGTTTATATTAGGTAGAAGCTCCAGTACAAAGGGAGCTGATTTTCTAAAGTGGCGTCGGGTAACCCGACCTCCACTTGTATTCCGCGGGTTGACGGGTAGTCAACGGACCCCCGGGTTGTGGGGCGTCACATTTAGAGATCAATTTATGAGGTTGGAAGGGTTTAGGCACTAGTTTTTTTTTATTGATATCCTTGTAATGGAATAAAAATGAGAAGAAAACAGTAAAGATTTGAGCATCATTAGTCAATGATCAAGCGGAGGCGAACCATATAAAGGAGCAAAGGAATTAGTCTTGAGCGTGAATTCCTCTTGGCTTTTGCATGCTTCATACGATTTTTCTTGATTCTGTTTTATTGCCTCAAGTAGGAAAAACATTGGCCTAGAGACATGGATAAAACATAAAAGAGAAGAAAAATAATTTAGGGTTTAACACATTGAAAAGAAAAAAAAAGAAGATAAAGAGGAGGTTTGAGATTCCGATATATGGTGCTCTATGTCCATAGAAGTGATGTGGTTGGCTTTGAGCCTCTAAATGGTTGAAGACTTAAGGTGTTATTCAAAAACAAAAGTTGGACTTTTTGGATGATTTGGTTGTCTGCAATTTCCTTATGTGGGCATAGCTTATTTTAACTTTTATCATATTGAGTTTAAGACTGATCAGAAGGATCTTGAAGTTATTGATGATTTTATTTTGTTTTGGTGTTTCTTCTTCTTCTAGGATTTTTCTATATACCACGACATGAACATTTAGTCTATAGTGGCAATCATTATGATACTCCGACTGAGGTTTTCATAGCATGTTGAACCTTGATTGTTGCTTTCGGTTATGCTGGGTGTATTAATATATACCATTGGAAGTTCTTTTGACTGTCTTTCTGGAAGTGCAGGGTTGGTTGCATGGGCCTTAAACGATTGATTCCAATTCAGTCATGGAGGCAGATTGTCTTATAACAACCTTTTTGGGCAAGAAAATGGTGAAGTTAGTTATATTGATGAAATGTGGCAGGTTTTAGGGAATATATTTGCTATGTTAATTTCATAAGCATTTGGTGAATTATCATCGTAAAAGTCCAAAAAAGCGAGAGAACTAGAATTGGAGGTAAAATTTGGTTTGTAGTGGGGTAGGGATTGTTCAGAATCATTGTTGAGAAGGTCAATGGAGGCTTGAGAGGAAGCATTTTAGGGAGGAGCAGAGGTTTCTCTTGCTGGATTTGGCTTAGAAAGATGAGTTTTCTGCAGTTGCTGGCGGAGGTGGAAGCTTGTTGCAATAAATTAGATGTAAAGGAGTTTTTGGAAAGTGTAGGGTAAGGCGGAGGTTTTTGGGATGGAAATCAGGTCCCAAAAGGAATTTGGAAGGTTTACTCGTTGTTTGATTAATTCATAGGCCAAGAGAGGTTCCTGATCTTCATGAAGGCGGGAGTAGTGAGAGGGTGGCCTATTATGGCCAAAAAGTTAAGGAATCTTGGTTTCATTCTTTCGGAGATCAAAGGGAAAGATGCAACAGCAGAGGTCGAAGGAGGGGAGCAGAAGGCAGGTAATGCATGTAGAAGGATCTTTCTCTGAGGTGGTGCAGAGAGCGAATGGAGCAATGTGGCTTCAGTTAAGCTTGCCAGAGGTGCAGTAGACGGAAGAGATTCTGCATGAAGGGTGTTAGCAAATAGTGCAGTTAGAGACTCCTTCTCTTGTTGCTAAGAAAGATAGGTTTTGCCAAATGGTGCATCAGTTGGATCAAATAGTGAATACCCATTGCAACCTTCTAAGTTCTTGCGACGGTTCGCCGTTTGGCTTTTTCAAAGGTGTGGCGGGCGTGTTGGGGTTGAGGCAGAGGAGCCACCTCTTCTCTGTGGTACATTTATTGGCATTGGAGTTGATAAATTTGAAAGCGTGGTGTGTATAAATGTACGCCTATGTGCACAAGTGCATGCGTCGCCTCAAGTAATATAGTGTACCTATGGTAGGGATATCGATCCACAGGGATAAGTGTTACTGAATACAGAGATTGGCTTTTGAGGCCTGAACATTTCTGTCTCTCATCAGAGACCCTTAGTTGTTTGCCTAAGAGGGTCAAGCTTGGAGGTTTTCTACGAGGGTGGAAGGTGAAAGGAAAAGGAAGCAAGGGAATGGATGTGTCTTATTTATTGTTTATGTGGTTTGAGGCCTTATTGGATTTGAGAATAAATCTGGAGAAGAGTGAGCTTATTCTAGTGGGAAGAGTGGAGGATATTAGGGAGTTGGTAAATGAGTTCAGTCTGAGTTGTGGCGCCTTCCACTTATTTGGGGCTCTACATTAGTTGCTCCTTTTAAGTTTGTGGCAATTTAGGTTTGCTTTGAGGAGAGGTTTAAAGGGTGCACTTTGAAAAGGTCGGTGTTATTTAGTATTGGGAACTTCATATTGGTTATCCAATTTGCCTACTTATTTCATGTCCTTGTTTCTTATAGACTAGATTGGTGGGGTAAAGGTTGGATTGCATATCAGAGACTTTCTTTGGTGTGGATGGACCTTGAGAGCGCCTCACTTGGTTTTATTGGTCTCTTCTTTGCTCACACCAACGCCATGATGGTTTAGGGGTTGGAAACCTTTGAATGCTTGGGAAATCTCTTTTTTGCGAGTGGAATTGGTGTTTTCCTAGGGAGATGGGTGCCTTTTGGAGGATTGTCATTAGGGGTAAATATGGAGAGGACTTGTAGGTTGTAATAACTAGGGGTGGGGAGTGCATGGGTAGGGCCATAGGGATATGGAGAGCCATTACGAAGCAAGGGGAGGTGTGAAGCTGTAGAGTACCTTTGTGGTGGGGAATGGTAGGAGGATGAGGTTTTGGGAGGACACATGTGTGATAAGGAACCTTTGAGCATTTCCTTGCCTTATTTGCTTTCTGACTTCCTCTAAAAAGAGTGGAGTGGAGGAGGTGTGGAACCATTTTTTTTTAAATGAAGGATGTTAGGTTCCTTGTTTCTTTGGGCATTTCCAATTGTAGTAGGAATTGGATACCATGGAGTATTTCTTCAGTGGGATAGTATGGAAAAGAGCACATTGGATAGGGATGGCAGGAATCATATGGGTGGAGTCTAAGGATGGGGCCTTCTTCATCGAGTCCTTATATAGTCTTGAAGCCTCACAGGCGGGATATGTTCCCATCTAGGGTAATTCATCACTTGGAGAGAGGGTAGTTCATGACTAATAGATGTTTCTATTTGTCTTGAGGAAGAAAAACTTGTTATAATCAAATCCTCTTATTTTAAGTAGTGTTAAGTTTTATGCGCATCTTCTATTCTACCTCACTTTTTTGTGTGTATTATGGAAGTGTGAGTTATCTGTCTTCTATTAAGAGTCTTCTTTGCTTGGATGACATGGTTGTTTCATTAGTAGAAAGGAAAAAAAATCTTTTGTTTGTAATCTTATTGGGTGTGGTGCAAGTCTTGCATCTTTCTTGATCCCTCTTTCCTTGTTTAGACCTTGTAAAGCGCGAGTTACGGCTAAGGGGGTTGTTGTTGTAGCTCACTCTTTGTTTTTTATTTTGCTTTGAAATTTGACTTCTTTATAAATGTCCCATGCATTTTATTACCCCTTGTTGGCCTTTTAGATATACTTCTTTTGTTACCTATCAAAAATAGATTATGAGGGTGATCTCTCTTTCTTTTTGTCTCATCTCATGTTTATGAAGGTTTTCTTTTCTTCGTGGCTCTATATCCTTTCCTCTTCCCATTCAAAAGTTCCATTCTAACTGACGGATTCAATGGCGGTAGTCAATTGGGGAAAGATCCATTTCGGTGCTTAAATGGGCAATGTTTGCCAGATTTCAGGAGGGAAGGAGTTGTGAAAGAAAAGGCTGCTGCGTTAGTGTACTAGGGACCCATGAGCCAATGCTTTAACGAGGTTTCTATATTATCGATCAGTAAATCAACAAAGATCGTGTGTGGCTTAGCCCTTTGGTTGGAGCGCTTTGAATTCGTGTTATTCCTTTCTTGATTGAGTGTGTTACTCAAACATTTTTAATCAAAGTGTTTTTAGTACGTTTTCTTACTTATCCAAAAGAAAAATAAAATGAAAGTGTTTTTAGGAGAATCATCTATCAAATGTTTTTCTAAGAAAATATCATAGGCGAATTTCCAACATTGCCAGTGATTTTTTTAGATTTTTAAAAGTGTCTCCTTGATATTGCCTAATGTATATGTATTTATTTTTAAATCACTTTTTAGGTTAAGGATTTTCCTAAAATCATTGCGAAATGGATTCAAATTTTTTTTTTTATTGGTTTACATCCAGTTAGCTTTGTTATAGGCTTCTCTAAGAATTCCTAGTTTTACTAGGATTCTGATAATCTATTGTCACTCTAATTCTAATCTTCTTATTATGATTCTAAAAATTGGGAACTGTTAATTCATCTCTAGCAAATACTAATTCTACTTTAGTTCTAACTAATACCCATTCCCTTTCTTGATGTATATTTTAGAGATTTCTTCTTATTAATTACCTAAATTCTAGCTATTTCTTAACTTTCCATGCCTAGAATAAGTTTTGAATTGGCTCCATATAGCTATTCATTGTACCAAAATCTTTTGTCACATTTGTATTGCTCAGAGATTTCATGCTTCCATAAAGATTATTTGTTTTACCAAAATCTTCACAAATACATCCCGTATTGCTCACTGAATTAGAGATGCATCTTGCCAGTTTAACATGTTAACGGCTTACATACGCATGTGAAAGCCTATTAATATGTGTGTACACACACACACTCACGCACACATGCATGCACATGCCATAGTTTTTTACCTCCTAGGCAAGTGTATAACCTTTCTCATTAAGCCAACTGTCACTCTAATCTCACTTATTGCTCTAAGACATGATGCGGAATAAGAATCCAAGGATGAACTCTAATAGAGAAAAGGAATGACTATTGTCATTCTGGATTTATTTCAGATGGACATGAATGATTTGAAACCAGTTGGCATTTGCTTAATCATAAAAAGTGGGTCAGATGAGATCTCTCAAGTTGAAAGGAGGACTTCTTTAAATTTTGGAGACGTTGTTTTATTTATCTGCAATATATGGAGCTCTTGATTGGAATAACATGTATTATATCAGGCTAATATTTTTTTCTCTTTTCTTCTTATCTGTTTAATTGTTTATCACGCAGAAGAGCTAGTTTACGCGGCTTAGTTGCGTGAGGCAGAGTTCAGGTGGCTACATTCCAGGTGGCTATGTCTATTAACAGAACCTTGAGCAAAGTTCTAAAAAGGAACATCAGTCATTAACTGCTGTGTCATTGAAAAAGGGAATGGTCGTTCTTTCTGGAGATGACAGAGGACAACACTGGAAATTCCCATGCCAATGAGAAGCAAACGTTGGAGTGTTCAGCATCTGCTAATGTGAAAACCAGGCCATTGAAGGAAACCTTTGTATTCATCAACCACGGTAGGCTCTCTCACTTTCTCTAGAGTCTAGTTGGACAGAAGGATAAAATTAGTGGACATTGTGCGGAGCAACAAACTAAATATCAATGATTCTATTGAAAGTTATAGATCAACCAACTACTCCCGTCTCCATCTTCTGTAACCAATCAAAAGCATCCTAACTATTTAATGTTATGGGGCCCAAAAAGATCTTTTCTAATATTGTCTATGTTTTCATTAGCATTCAAAATAATTTTGCAAATTTTTTAATGCATGCATTTAAAACAGGCAATACTACTTTGGTATATTAGACTCAATAATTTTTTTCTTGATGTGAAACCTAGGGAAGAATTTTTTTTTTTTTTTAAAGACACAGCGCATGTTGATTTTCTCTCATTGGAAGTGTTCCTTATGTTGCTATTTTAGTGAATATCTGTCCAGAATGAATTGAATTTTCCTTTAAAATTGCTTGTCGTCAAAAGCCTAATTTCCCTTTACACATCAAACACAGAACAAATGTATATTCTCAGTATATCCCTCCATGATGCCCCTGAGTAAGATGTCATTATATGCTCTGAGTCTGCATTGAAAATTTGTTAATTATTTTGATGATTAAGAAAGATAAAAACTAATTTGAAAGGTTACAATTGCCTTAATGGATTTTTTCTTTCTTCTTTGTTATCCTCTGGATGTTCATTTTTTCCCCTTCTTTTTCATACTTTGTTTTTGATGCATTTAGTAGTTTTCTAAGTGTGATCTGGCATATACCTTGTAGCTGCAATTTCTTGGCATGAGAGGAGAAGAGAGTGGGTTGGAGATCAATCTCAAAAGTCACAAAGAAAGCAGAAGGATCCAATTATAAGGTATTGACATTTGACATTATTTTTCTGGAGATCTTTCATTTAACAATGCAAACATCATGGTTAAAATCCCATATTATTAATCTGTATAACTTGGGAATGGTCTTTTTTAAAGAACTCCATACTATAACAGTGGTAGTTCCTGGAAATATTTCCAGTTTTCAGTGTGAAACGAATTAAAATTCATAATTGCAGAACCACTGGAAGAAAATTATGCCATAATAGTATAAATAAAAATATTGTACAGAATGGTTGGGCAAATTAGTAGGAGAGTACAGAATGCTGTTCATACAGCTGTTCTTTTGTGGGCTTGTCCTCCAGGATAAAAATGCAAAGAGAAAAAGGAAACACATAAATCTAGTCAAAATCGCATATGGTCTGGACTTTAAAAGGGCTTCAACGATTTCTCTTATGTTATATTTCAATTATGTAGAGCACTGCGAAGTGTAAACCCTGTGCTTTTGAATTTGAGTCAAGGGCATGTGTTTGATATTTTGTTATTATGTGAAAAATATTTATTTTCTGGTATTATAAATCTAGAAAATTTATTTTTCGATCATCCGAGATCTGAAAATTTTGGATTTTTAAAAATTCTTATTTCATTTCAAAAAATTAAATTTTCTCGGATTTTACATACCCAGTTCATAATGAAATTAAGTACGGTTCAAGAACTCTTTGCCTTGACAAAGATGATGAGGAAGGTATGTAAACAAAGGTTTTTATTAACAATTTTATCACCAAAAATGAGATGGAAAAATGCATTCTTAGCCTATGTCCTTTCACTTTTTTTCACTTTTCTCCTACACTTTAAATCTAATATATTTTTTTTGCCATTGGTAATGTGTTTTTCAAGAAACACTTTCTAAAATTTGATAACCTTAAATTTTTAGCGAAAGTGTCTTTTGAATCACTCTAAAATTTGAAATTATGAATTAAGTTGAAAGTGTATTTTGAAGTGATACTTTCTAAAATTTTGAAAATTTTGATTTACATTGAAACTGTTTTTTGAAGTTACACTTTCTATAATTTTAAAATTTTTGAATTTAATGTTTGTCTTTTTAAATGTTGAACATTCTATCAAATATATATATTGTGGGGTCCATGGCGCCCGTGGCCTGGGTGCTGAGTGGAGTCCCACTCATAGGATATCACCATTCATGAGTTCCGCTCTGAGAGATTCGAACCCGGGACCTAGGGTCTTTAGTCGATGGGAAGCATTTACAGTACCAGTATTTGCTACTAGCTCACTTGGTACCAGAGATGCTTCCGGTGAACAAAACACCGTCGGGACCGATGAAATGAGCCTCGAACCGAAAGAAACCTGAGAGTCACGAAGTGTGAATGCAATCGCCTTTTATTGTGGGGTCCACACCCTTAAGAGCTCGAGGGTGCCACTGAGGTGGGTCCCACTCATAGGATATCCTCATTCCATTTGAGTTCCTTTCGCCTCGGAGGTCGAGCCGGGGCTGCAAGTGCTTTGGTCGATAGGAAGCATCTGCGGTACCCAGCTGAGCTAGTAGCGGCTCGGTTAGTGCAGAATGCTTCCCATTGGATTTAGGGCCGCAGGTCCACGGGTTGCCTGCAAAAGCCGTGAGAATGAGGTATCCCTATGAGTGAGACCCACTGTACTACGAAAGTCTGAAAAGTGTGGATTATACCTGAAGAGATACATGATACGCAAATATGTTGTACTTGAAATACTTTTATTTATTTATTTAAAAAGTAAAAACTAATTATGTTATGTTTTAAATAATATTTTCAAAACTTTTATAATTGTTGCTAACTTTTTATTATTATTTATTAATTTAATTTAGTAGTTAATTATTAAAATTTAATTGGTAATTTATTTTATTAAATTTATTTTAAGAATTATAAAATGTCATAACCTTATTTTGTTTATAGTATTATTATTATTATTATATATTAAGAAATTTAAAAATAACCATATTTTAAATATTAAAATATATAAAAAATTAAACAAAAGTAAAATGATAAATATAAAAAAAATTAAGAAGTGCAAGTATAATAATTTTTAAGATAAAATAAATTATATTTCAAAAGAAATAATAGGATAAAATATATTAAGTCGTCATGCGCAGAACATTATGGTAGAGCGTTCGCGTTTATAAAATATATGATATAGGAAGGAAGCGGTTAGGGTTCAAAGTCGATTGATAGTTTACTTTATTGTAGCAAAAAAAACTAAATTTATAATTTATTTAATTAAAAATTAATTTGTTGGATGAGGAAGTTTTTAAATTAAGGCTACGTGTTGAACGATTTAAAAAAAATCGCAATTTATCCGTATATCCCGCAGCTCCTCTAGTGTGTGACTCACGTTAAACATGTTATCTAATTGTGTTGCCCAAAATATCGGTCAAGGACCAGCGATATATCGTGAAACATCCGCTTTTTTGCCAATTTTCCATTCAAACAAGCCATAATCATTTGGAGTTCGTTCGACCGATACATATCATCAAATGATATTTCACAATTTTTTTTATCATTTGTTCTACTGATTTGTAATTATTTTTAATGTAAATGAAATCTTTTGACACTTCTTATATACATTTTAAAAAATAATAATAATAGAAGCAAAATTCCCAAACCATTAAAAATATGACATAGTAATCCCTTTGTTAAGACAAAAATATCATGCAACAAAATAGTAATCCCTTTGTTAAGACAAAAATATCCCTTAACCATCGAACATGTGGGTGGGATAGTTGTAGTCTCTCTTATTTTAACCAAAGGTCTCGAGTTCGAGAACTGGGAATGCAGTCGTGTTATGTGGTAGAACTTTACTGCTCTTGTGGTCTATCCTGTTTTGAATGAGGATTAGTTTGGATGCACTACAAGAAAAGTGACTTATAGGGACATTACTTTAGTTGGGGCCATTGCAACTAAAGCATATTTTTAGTTTCATATTTATTGAGCTGCAACTACAAGTGACTCTATAGTAGCGGATAGGGTTGTGTCTCAACTAAAAGTGATTCTATAGTTGTATTTAGGATTGAGTCTCAACTAAAAGTGACTTTATAGTTGCGGATAGGATTGTGTCTCAACTAAAAGTGATTCTATAGTTGCATTTAGGATTTAGTCTCAACTAAAAGTGATTCTGTAGTAGCGGATATGATTGATTTTTAACTAAAAGTGACTTTATAGTTGCATATAGGATTGAGTCTCAACTAAAAGTGACTCTATAGTTCTGGTAAAGATTGAGTGCAACTAAAAATGACTCTATAGTTGCGAGTAGACTTGAGGTTACTGGCTTGTAGTTACTATAGTTGCGATTAGACTTGAGAACAACTACAACTACAAATTATTGATACTTTTATAAAATATTACTGAGATTTATTAGGGATTTAAATGTAAAAATCTTGAAAGTTCAGGGAATTTTCCATCGAAGTTTATGGATATTTTTTGATTGATATGGAAATTTCCTCGACAAATCGAATAAAATTGCAAAAGAAGGAATTCGAGATCGATTCGACAGTGATGTTTTGAATCTTACCAACTTGCCTACATTGCCCATTGAGATTAAATTGTTGGAGAGTTAAGTGTAAAAACGGGATCATTTAGTTTGTTTTTTTAAATAATAAATATTTGGTTTATGTAATTGATCAATCAAATATTTAATTCAAATTTGTTTCTTTTAAATAGCTCTTTACAGTGAGAAGTGTTATGACAATTTCAATTTGCTAATTAATTTAAATTAATATTATATAAAGGTTGGATCTTTTACTTAATCAAATATATATATCCTGTTTTAAAGTAACTTAATTTCCTTTTAAATTTTCTTTAACCAAGTCACGTGATTAGTTATGACTCTTTCTTTTAATTATTTTTTTATTAAGCTCTTTTTGGCACACCTTTTATCATAATCAAAATATGAGAAGAAGGTGATGTTTGATGGAGGACATTCGTGTAGCGTCGGGATAGTTATGGTGTGCTCGGTGTATCATAATATTACTCGCAATAAAACCCGGATTAACGCCCCGCGTCCTCTCTGTCTGTTGAAGAAGAAACCCTACCCCCTTCCCTCTCTCAAGTCCAACATACGTGGAGAAGGAGCAAAGGGGTCGGCCGGACTCGGGGTTTCCTTCAACAGCACCGACTCTTCGAGGAAGGTACCTCTCTTTCTCTACTCATCATTATTGATCGTCCCTTTTTTTATAATCTCGATTCGAATATACATGTGTCCGTTTTTTTGGTGATATTGATTTGGATTGAAGGTGAAAGCACGTGAATTCGAAGTTTGATCGGAGCTGTTGTATGGAAGTATGACCCTTGCAGTGTAATTCTTGTATGAAATTCGAGAAAAGCTACGTTTGCTCATGCGCGGTTACTATTTTTGAAGATAGATCCTTAGCTCCATGCGTTGTTTTCCTGGAGCGTCTCTATATGATCGTATGATTTTCAACTAAAGGAATGTCGATTGATTAAAATATAGGCATTTTCTCGTTTAACATACTCTTTTAGTATAACTTTTTTGTTCGTATGGTGATTAGTTGCTTTTGGTTATGGGTTTATAACTTTTAGATTTATTATTATTGTGATTACTATATTTTTGGGATATTTATATTGTTAGGTCGTTTGAAGAATCAAATTTGTTCATACCTCGATCGAGAAAAGGAAACATGTAAGATAATGAGTTCGAAATTACGTGCAAAAATTTTAGAAGGTTTTGGAAGAAAATTTATTTGCATTTGAGTGTATAAATTTTGTTATTAATCCTACAAATTAGCGTTGTTACGTCGCCGCTTATTTTATATAAGGTGATAGGGTTTAAAATAGGCTTGTAGGCCTTGACCAAGCGAAAGTGGTCGCAAGCGCGTACGGGCTTCTCAAAGCGCAGGCCCAAATCGAAGGCCCGAGGGCGGGGTCAGACGATCACGAGATGATGGAAGCCCCATATCCACACCAAATCCAAATTGTGCATAAGCTCATACGAGAAAATAGAATAACCCTAGCAATATATTATCTGTCGTCCATCAAAGCCTTATCAATAAGGAAGGGAAAATAATAACAGATCATGCGCCGATTGGATCTCCCCGATAAGGAAAGAAGTTATCTCAAACAAGCAATTTCCTTACATATCACATGCCAAATCGATATGGATTCAAAATAAAGAAATATCTCGTCAATGGGAAGGACTCCCTTACCATCAAGCGGATTTGAACATCTACATAAATACAAGACCACCCTTCGGTGAAGATGCCTTGAACCAAACGCCCGACATTCTTACACGCATTCTCGAGGCCTTGCTCATATGCAACATTCGCCTCCTAAACGATCTCTCTTTCCTCTCGAGAGAAAGCGACTTAGGCACGGAGGCGACCGCGGGCGAAGCCTGCCGACCCCTTCTTCGCTTGTTTTGCGGAGGAGTGCTATCTTCTAGGAGCTTTGCAAATCAACGATTACAGCGATCCTACCTCGGCAGAACAATCCAGGGCCTTTGCATCCCGGCCCACAAACAATCGGGTCTAGCCCGGCGGCCCTACACGCTCCAGCCCTAGTTAGGTTGGAAAAAACTGTCGGTTGGCGCCGTGCGTAGGAGCGGCGATTCCTTTAAATATAAGCGATTTCTCGAGTTGCGATGGTATCAACAAGGAACCTGAAGCAGAGTAGCATGTCGCCGGGATGCGGGATCCACCGGGCAAACGCGGGATAACGAGACCTCCTAGGATGGCGGAAGCAATGCAGGCCAATACCAACGGTGGAAGCACCACATCTCGTCGTCGGCCTTTGATAGAAGAATTGGAACAACTTACCAGATAGTTGCGACATCCGGAGTCACGACCGGGCCGGGAAGACCCGGGACCTTCCTCCCGCAAAAGCTATTTCGGTCGCGACATTCCACAGTGGCGTCGACGACGAGTCCGGCCGTCAGGGGCACGGACCCTAATTGGCCTACTTAGGAGGAGGAAAGCGAAGCAATACTCGGGGGCGGTCGCGAAACGAAGCACCACATCACCTCCCGGCCCGGGACGGGAGAGCGGACATGGGAGCGGGAGGGTTTGAGGTCTTCAGCGGGGCTCGGCCAGGTGTGAAGGAGGTGGTTAGAGGACGCGCCTTAGATACTGGATGCCTTGGTACAACAAATCGGAGTCTCCCTTCACGGTAGGGTGCTACACTTCCCCCCTTAGGCGAGAGTTCAAAATGCCACAAATGAGAGCATTCAATGGAGTGAGACCACAGTCGATCCTGTAATACCCTCTAATCGGATCAGACTCATGGGTATCGGGACTACGTGTGCGATGCGGGGGCGATCGCCACTACACTAAAGGGCCGGCCTTGGCTGGTTCAATAAATTCCCCGCCGTCCATCTAGTCATTCGGGAACTACCTTATCCATTGCGTTAGTCTCCAGCCATTGAATTGACGTCTGAAGCCGATTACCATCTGTTGAGTGTCAAACGGGGCTCCAAGAAAGTTTAAATCTATCACGTGCAAGGTTATTGTGAGTCCACGAGAAAATAGACATACGGAGTAGAAGTTCGCCATCATGACCATTCATTGCGGGTTAAGTACAATCGAAAGACGATATTTTCCATCTCGAAGAATCCTTGGCTTGACATGGTAGGAGTACTCATGACGATACATAAACGGCGAGGAAGCCGATATCAAAGAAGAGAGTTCTTCCACGTAAAGAAAAATGACAGACGAATGGCGGGGCGAAGTCCTAAGAAGCTGAGCGACCGGGACAAATCCCGAGAAAGATCGAAACGATCCCCCCCGAGAATCGAGAGGCGTGGGCCTGCAAAATGCGAAGGCGGCGGCTACTAGCCTCGGCTGCACCCCTAACGGCCTCGGTGTCACGAATCACGCATGGGGTGCGGCTTGGCAGTTCTACGAGATAGCCAACTCGGATGAAATGGGATCGCCATGAGGACAACCCGAACATTGCGGGTTCGCGGGATTCACGGGCATCACGGACAATTGTATACAAGCGAAAGGGAATAGAATACTTAATACGAGAGCGGATATCTCAGGCGTTTCATATCTCCAGGAACGAGCCCGGAATCGGGCCCAGTCGGGGTCGAGTCGAGAACCCGGGGCCTGGAGCTCAGCAAGCGGTACCTCGGTAGCGCGGCTTCGACATTCGTGACCCCTTGGAAATCCGTGATCTCGGGAGGATTTGCGGGAAGAATCTAGTTCGGCTCAGGCCCACATAGCATGGTCGGCGAGATGGAAATACAAGTAGTAACTAAACAGCCGCGACTCGACACTACCATCACATTCTCGACTCGGACACAGGATGCCGGTATCCCCCGCAGCTGACCCATTGGTGGTTCGCGCGATCGTAGCCAACCTGACGGTCCATCGGGTTTAATTGATAATGGAGTTCGGCGACATCATCTTAGCCTCGACCTTCGACAAATGGGCATTGGGAAGAGAAAAGTAAATCCCGTCTGACACGTCTGCGGGGTTTTCGGGAGAGAAATTATTACCATTGGGCTCGATTCAGGCGGTGCTAACACAGGAGAGCCCCCTTGCCGACTGACGACGGCGGCCGAGGTTCCTGTCGTGAACGCCGGTCGACACTCAACATCTTAACTGAGCGGACCCTCCTCCATGATAAGCCATCCCCTCTGCGTATCACATAATTAATCAAATTTCCAGCCATACATGGTGTAGGAATGGTCAGGAGATCGAGTGGCCCGGGGAATGCTACGCCTCCATGAAACAAAGGAATGGGTTATTGACGTGAATGTAGGCGAGCTTGACATGTTGAGATCTCGCCCCAGGCCTTTGCAGAGCCTTTCGGAGGAACTAGAAACCAGGTATCGGCTGGATGACGGCCGGGAGACATCTACGCTGTCGGCTCACAGACTAGCAGGGGACCTCGAAAACCTCCTCACTTTCGATTTTTAGGCGAGAGGAGATAGAGACATTTTTCGTGGAAATGGCGGACATGGGAGGAATCGATCCTCTGATAATCACTCCCTTGGTTGAACACCAGCCCATCCTTGAGCCAGGTCAAGCATGGCGGGGCCGGCGCGAGAGGGCGAAAGCCATCAACGAGGGAAATCGGCAAGCTTCTCGAGCGGGAGGCGATTAGGGAGAATGGGAATATCAGAGTGGTTGTCGCGTTGTCCTCGTTAAAACAAATGGCAAGTGGCGACTCGTATCGACTTCAACGACATAAACAAGGCATGCCCGGGAATGACTTTCCTTTGCCAAGGATCGAGCCTCATCGTGGACGCCAGCTGCGGGCCCGCGAACTACCGATTTTATGGAGCGCATTTTCCGGCTACGATCAGTTAGCATGGACCGGATGACCCGAGGAAGAAAAGACCTCTTTCGTCATTTCGGGAACTTCTGCGCTATCGAGTATTGATTTAACATCCGAAATATACCTTAGCAGATTTTCGGACTTGTTTGGGAGTATATTATAAGCTAAATGGAAATTTTTGGGAAATAAAGCAGGGAATAGAGATTAATTCGAAGTCAAGAGTAGTGGTAATTTACCCTTGAGGACCCAAAAGGTAATATAGCCAAAGGATGGGATGCCAAAATAGAAATTTAATAAGTTATATACCAAATGACATAAATCCATAAGTTATATGCCATTATGGAAATAGAGAAAAGATAAGAATAGAAATAAGAGAGAGAGATGGGATCAAAAGGCAAATATGAACTTAAAGTCAAAAATGAGTTTTGTTTTGTGAAACATAGCCTTAACAAACATGGGTTTTAAGACCAAATTTGGTCTCCAAAAGAGAGAAAAAAGGGAGAGAGAAGAGCAAAAGAGAGAAGAAGAGGAGAAGAAAAAGGAGGGATCAAGTCCAAAAAGGTATGGAAACTCACCTTGATTATGAATCCTATAAGATTTGGCATGGATCTTTGGCTTGGTAGGATTATTATTGTCTAACATGGGGTTTGCTGAGGTTTCATCTTAACCCCAAAATGATGGCAAGTAAGGTGGGTGAAAACCCCATATGTACCTGAAGCTCATGAAATCCCTCTCTTTGAGGATGAATTCATGGTTAATTAAGAGTAATTGAGATTGGGGTTTAGATAAATCTAATAAATCCCTTGAGTTTGATTTGTGTATGAGTTATAACCCATATTGGAATGGGTTTTGAAGTAATTCATGATAAGTCTTTGAACTAAGATAAGTATTGAAGGAGGTGAATAGAAAAGTGATTGAAAGTGAATTGGAAAAGGATTAGATGTGTGTTGGATGTATAGAATTGATTTGAGTATCAAAAGTATGGAAAAATGTGAGAAAAACACACATTACGGGCACTTTTCAGAGAGTTCTACGGTAAATTAAGTTCTACGATTTTAACTGATTACGGTCATTTTGGCCAAGTTCTGCATTAGAAGTTAAGTTCTACCGGAGTAGAGCGATACATTTTCCTGTTCTAACCAGTTTTGTATTTTGGCCATAACTTGCTCATTTCTTATCCGATTTGAGTGATTCAAGTGGCCACTTAAAATAGACTTCAAGGAAAACAAACCATATTTAATATGTATCTCCAAATTTTGACTCTAGATAGCCCAAAAATTCACTCAAAGTAGGGCTATGTGCAAGAGTCATTTCCTGCACATTGATCATAGAATAGTCGAGGTTGTTTCGGACGTAACTTAGTTCAGTGCTCGAATTGGGTGATTCAGTTGGAATAGAACCCTTAACTTTTATAATAGCTTTAAATGATTATAAGGACATAGTGTCAAAATATAAAAGTTAAGACCCCGGAAAATAGAGTAATACAAACTGTCATCAGAAAATCGGTAAAATGACTAGTTGGCATGAAAATGCCATAGCTTTGGATTTGGATGATCCCGATTGGATCGATTCAATTCATAAGTAAACTAGATTCATAAAGGAATAAGAGAATATGAATGAGGTGTATTTCATAGATGTGTTCATTAATATGAATATAAGTTATATGATAGATATATTTAAATGAATAGATAGAACATGCTAAGAACAGCGATAGGAATACGTAATTGATATGAGTATATGATAGACATACAAAAAGGAATAAGATGGAACACGCTAGGAACATATGATAAAAAGACATAAATGATAAGAACGATAGAGATAAGCAAAAGATGACAAAGCATAGGAATGAGAACATGTACATAAATGATAGTGCGCATTATGTAAAATGTGAATGAGTAAAAGCCTACATAATAGGAATATAGTAAGTACAAGAATAGCTAAAACATGATAAAAGGTATAAATGATATAAGAGATATGAATATAGAAAGCTATATATATAGATATATGAATACAAGAGTGCATAGATGCATTCATGAAATATGATAAGAGCAACTAAATGATAGAAAGGATATGAATATATATGTATTATATAGATATATGAGGCAAGTAATATGAAACTACGGATATGAGAACTAATGCAATTAAAGTGATAGTATATATGCATAAGCAATTATGATAACAATAGTTATTCATGCTTATGAGATATGTATAGAAAATGTAATAAAAGCGGTTATGCACTTAGAACTGGTAGGAATTAGATAGGCATGCATATAGGGAAGATCTGATTCTTTTGACATATTCTGGACGAGATGTGAGGCCGTTTGGGTCAATGATATAGATCCGTTTGGGATTGGTGGCCGCCAGTCACCACAATAGACCGAAAATCATGTCTGCGTGCGGTGATAGTACCTTGGTTTACATAGATACGAAATCGCTGTGCCGTGCGGTGATGGTACCTTTGGGTACACATGAAGCGGAGATCAGCGCCTCGTGCGGTGATAGTACCTTCGGGTACACATAGTTTCCCGTATCCGCTTCTAAGGTATTTAGGACATGAAACCCAGGAAATGATATGTATAGAAGATATGACTGATGTAAGGAAGCATATACTTGCTATACGATAGAAAATACAATTGATTCACAAGAACAAGAAGTGCATTATAACTTGATATGAAAATAAGTATGAACACAAGAAAAGTAATGAAGTATGAAAGCACCATTAGATGATAGATAGGAGATATGAGATATGCAGCGATAGTACAATTATGAATATGTATGTATGAAAAGTATAGATATAACATATGCCAAAGACATAGAATAGAGACATGACTTACAACATGAAAAGACTAGAGACAGGTAAAAGACATATGAAAGAATAGTATATGAAAAGTATAAGAATGTAGATAAACGTACAGGATAGTATAAGATAGGTTATATAAGCCTATAAAATATGAAACATAGGAAACTTGCAAGAACATGATACAAGAAATAAGATGAAATAGATCAAGTACGATATAAGCAAGGGACGGAAATAGGCAAAGTATTTGTGATAGATAAGGAATGATATGATATACGTAATAGTACAAAGAATGCAATAAAGACATAGAGCAAGAAAGATGAAAAGACATATGATAAAGCGTGAAGATAGAAACACATGACAAGTATAGGAATATGCAAAGTATAGAAATAGGAATATAGTAAGTATAGATGAGAGATAGGCGAAGTCATAGAATATGTAACGAAAAGATTGACATGCAATAGAAATGTAGAGATGATAATCAATTAAAGTTATATAAATGTGTATAGATAGATATAATATGCATATGTATAAGCTTGTGACCAGTGCGCCATTGGTGGTTGTCCATGCTTATATTCCCCTGCGTAAAGCTTAGCACGGGTGTTCAATACATTGTGAGTACGAAGAATTTGAAGACGAGGATAGAAGACGAGGGACATTCCCACATCGACAAAGCGAGGCCGACTCGAGAGATAGAGGTGCTCACCGGTAGCTACTTCCGCAAATCTACGATGTGTTTGTAATAGAATTTTAAATGTATAGGTAAATGGGACTGCAGCATATGTGTATAAATTGTGATGGACACTCGCAGGTGGTAGTTCAACTGTATATGTACAAATGATTTTGTTATTCTTGAAATTGTTTGTGCACGGTAAATGCGAGTACGGCTGAGGTAAGAACATGTCAATGAGAGTCCTAGTAAAGTATATAGATATAGTATATATAGTCTCGCGCCGGGTCGGTTCGGATCCATGTCGGGTCGGTCGGGATTCGGGGCGTGACAAGCGTGATACCGTTCGGGCTCAAGAATGCGGGGAGCGCGACTGCGGAGGCTAGTAATAGAATGTTCCCGGAAGCGATTAAGGCGCAGCTATGGAGGTATCATTAGGCGACATGGCGATGCGTCTACTACGACCCGATCTCCGTCCTGCCTCTGGGGCGTTCCGGATCTAAGGAATTACAACATGAAATAACCCGGCCGTCACGCCTTTGGCGTGTCAAGCGGAAGATTTACGGGCTTCGTATTCAACCCTGAGGAATTGAGGCAAACCCGGATAAAATAAAAGTGTGCTTTCGACATGCCATCGCCATCGGGAATAAAGAGTCCAACGGCCCGACGGGAAGGATTGCGACCCTAAAGCCAGATTTATATCGAGGCGAGTGCCAAGTGCGGCCAGCTTCTTCAAAGTTTGAAGAAGGCCTTCCCGATGGGATGCGAAGTGCGAAGCATTTACTACATTAAAACGTGTCGAGTTCTCCGCCCATTTTAGTAGAAGTCTGGCCGGAGAACTCCTCACTGCATGCCAGTAGTATCAGGCTTTCTCGACTAGCGCGGTGCTAGTGGAGATAAAGCTTGAGTCTGACACCGGTCTGCTATTGCGGTCGGGCTCGAGAGACGGAGGAGGTACCAGGAGATGGAAGTAATACTAGACTGGTAACCACAACTCCGGAGCTCAGTCCACATTTGGGGCTCACACCATAGAGTCCGATGGAATATCCTATCAGGAAACCCAGTGTGCACAGACGGAAGCCTCAGGGAGGGGCGTGAAGTGAGCCATAGAGCTAAGCGAGTTTGACATCGGATACAAGCGAAACAGCCATAGAAACGAGGTCCTATGAGCTTCGCCATGGAATTCACTCAGGCCATAACTTGCTCGAGACCACTCCGCGAAGAGCGACCTCCCAGTCACGGAAGCTCGTGGTGGAGCCTCAAATGCGCAAGGAAGCGGAGCAGGTCTAATTCTAACCTCACCGGAAGGGATAGACATTGAATATGCACTCAGGGTTGGGTTCCATGCTTGAACAGTAGAATTAGCTGTAGTAGTGATGCCAGGCCTCAACCTCGCCCCATTTCATTAGAGGTCGACCGAGTTAGAGTGTACGGTGACTCCCAATTTGGTGGTCGGACAAATGAAGAGACCCTACGAAGCCCGAAGTGAAGCGATGATTCTATACCTCAGGTCGCGATCTATTAAAGAAATTTGTGTTGGTTAGTCAAACATGTCCCCGGAAGCAGAGAATTCCCGGCGAGCCTTGCTGGCGAAGTTAGCCAGGCCTCACGAAGACCTCGCGGTCGGCGCCCGTTCAGATACTTAGGTGGAACCATGCGATCCTTTTATAGCATGACGGTTGCCCCGATAGAGTGGCCAGTTGGATGGACCATTTTGAACTATATAATGACGAGCCTACCTGGCGACGAAGCGACGAAATAAGGCGAGGTCGGCCCGGGTTCGCTAATCATAAAGGAAGTCTCTACAGCGAGATTTTCACTCCCTTTCTTAAATGCATCGCGGAGAGGACATCAAATGCGTCTTTGAGAGAGGTACGGGTGTCTGCGGGGAATCATATCGGAGCCGGGCATTAGCGGGAAAATTTTTAAGGCGAGGATACTGCGGCCAGCAGCCACTTCTCAAGGATGCGACCGTCCTAGTCAAGAAATCACGAGGATGCGCCGAGGGAGCACCTTGAGATCTCACGCCTCAGTCGGAACCCTTAACATCAATCCTGAGTCCACGGCCTTTCCAATGATAGGGTTTGGATATATTGGGACCCAGCCCATTGGTAAAGGACAATGCAAATTCATGAGTAGCCATGAGTGGATTACTTCACCAAGTGGGCGGAAGCCCGTTTCTTATACAATTACGAGGCTTGAAAATCGCGATTTCGTGTGGCGAGCCATCATATCACGGTTCAGAAATGGTTTGGTATCGGTTTCATGGAGACCGGAGTTAAACCGATGCTAAATTCGAGAGATTTTGTAGAACTGGAATTAAAAATTATTACTCGTCCCGACATCAAATGTCGAATGGACATCTGATCTGATCGGAACCCTGAGAATTTGCCGAAGACCAGTCAGAAGATCTTAAGGGAGTTGGGTAGAATGCCTCCTGAGGTACTATGGGCTCTGGAATGACACAAAGTCGACAACCCGAAACCCCGTTTGCCACACAGCCTTTGGCACGAAGCGATAGCTAGTTGAGATCGGAATAAAGTCTCCGAGTCGAGTTAGCATCGGAGGCATAATAATGAGGCCCTTCGTCTAAACTTAGAGCTCACAGATGAAGCGACGGGTTCAAGGCGTGCGGAGGGTATCAAAGGAAGACAATGAGAATTATTATAATCAAAGTCGACCCCGGGGCTATACCGGGCTGACTTAGTCTTAGCTCACTGCTTGATCAAGGAAGAATCAGGCACCGGAAACTAGGCCCCATTGGGAAGGCCCTTTACATCGTATCCCGAGTCATCGGACCGGGCAATTATGTGAACTCAAAGCGAAGAGGAAAGAATCTTCCGACATACGTGGAATCTCACGGAACATCTTAAGCGTTTCTACGATGCTTCGGTATGTAATGTTAAATAATGCCTTATCGGATCTCATGTGGATGGAACATTTATTGACCATTTGGTTAGACATCTCTCAAAGCTGAGTTCATATATGTAAGATACGAGAGAAAGGCAAAATAAGAAGATCGCCCATTTCAAAAGTATCTGCTATTTCCAATTGAATTACATTCAGTTACAATCAGTGGTGTCCTCGATTACATCTTGAGTAATATTCAGTACAAGCAGTTCCCTCAAAAAAAAAAAAAAGGGTGTGCTAGGGAGAAAAGAAAAGAAAGTCGAAAAGAGGAGAAGAAGAAAAGGAAAAAAGAGACAAAGGAGAAAGACAGAATGAAAAGCTGGAAAAGAAGAAAATGGGGTGATAGGGAGAAAAGAAAAGAGGTGATAGGGAGAAAAGAGAGGAGTAGAGGAGGAAGAAGAAGAACAAAAACGAGAGCGGCGCAAAGATCGCCACCCTCTCTGATGCATTCCCTAATACAGAACTAGAATAACATAAACTCCCATAAAGGGAGACTAGGGAAAAACACAACTCCCACACGTCTGAAAAAGAACAACGTGGCCGACTCAGATCTTGAAGAATCTCGGCCAGAAATGATGATCAAGCCACGACTCTTTATCTCACGCGATTCCCGAGTTGGCCATTATACAAAAGAACAAGCCTCATGACGATGAAACCCGATATTTATAAGGAGATCAGAGTATTCGAAAGTTCGTGCAATCGATCAAAATTCTCTATAAATCAGCACATTAAAGGCCTTTCGCCTCTTTCGAGGTGAAAATTAGCCCAAACACGAAGCGTTTCAACATATCAAACTCTTCAACTACCAAGGCCACGGCGAACCATAGCACTCACTTTAGCCAGGCTCACTACTCGCTGGGCCATTGCCTGAATTCGAACCGGCTGAAATTACCTTCATACTGACCTTAGCGCGAACCCTTATTTTCGCTTTAGCCAGGATTCACCTACTCATACGAGCCCCCTTGACACCTTCTGAGTCGAGCCGACTCGGGCTACATCGCCACTCGACGCATAGCGCACAGGCCACGGCGCGCACACTTTGACAAAGCTCACCTACTCCGCCTGGGCGCTTTGCCGCAGTCGGGCCCGGCTCGGGCTACATCGCGCGCTCGGCCTTGGCGCCGGGCCGCGCTGCTCACTTTGTGAGCTCACACTCGCCTGAGGGCCCGCGTTGCCTCGGGGGAGTCGGGGACCGGCCCCGGAGGCTACGCCCGCCACCGGCCTTAGCGCCCGAGCCACGCTGCTCACTTTGACAGGCTCACTTCTCTCACACAGACCCGCGGCGCCTCAAAGTCGGGCCCGGCTCAAACTCACGTGTCGCTCGGCCTTAGCGCGGACCCGCGCCGCTGGCCAGGCTCTTCCCATCGCTCGACATGGGCCGAGCTCCTGCTCAGCTATTCATCACGGCGAGCTCTCTTCCCATCACTCGGCATGGGCCAGGCTCTGCTGGTCGCCACGGCGAGCTCATCCCGTCACTCGACATGGGCCAGGCTCACACTTTATTCGCTTTGTGAGCTCATCCGTCGCTCGGCATAGGCCAGAGCTCTGCTACTATTCATTACGACGAGCTCATCCATCCTCGGCATGGGCTGAGCTCTACTTTACTACTCATTACGGCGAGCTCATCCCATCCCTTTCGGCATGGACCGGGCTGCGCTACCTATTCATTGACGAGGCTCGTCCGTCCACTCCATGAATGAGCTTCTGCTACTACTCGTGCGACGAGCTCATCCGTCACTCAGCAACATGGGCCAGGCTCTGCTTTACCTATTCGATACGGCCAGGCTCATCCCATCACTCAGTATGGACAAGCTCTACTTTACTACTCATTCTGACGAGCTCATCCCATCACCTCCAACATGGACGGAGAACCCTTTTGATGCATGCTGACAGGCTCATCAGTCGCTCCCGGCATGGGCCAGGCTCTGCTCTTCATTCGCTGACTCATCCCACATTAAAGCATGGAATGAGCTCCTACTTTGGTCGCGCTCATCCATCACTCGGCATGGGCCAGGCTCTCTTCTATTGTTCACGGCGAGCTCATCCATCACTCGGCATGGGCTGAGCTCTGCTAATTCACCTGACGAGCTCATCGATGCGGCGCTGGAGCCAGGCTGCACACTATTCATTACAGCGAGCTCATCCCATGCTCGGCATGGGCCGAGTTCTACTTTACAATTCATGCAGCAAGCTCATCCCATCACTCGGCATGGGCTGAGCTCTGCCTGGTCACCATACTGTGAGCTCATCCCATTACTCGGCATGGGCCAGGCTCTGCTACTATTCATTAAGCCAGGCTCATCCCGTCACTCGGCATGGACGAGCTCTGCCCCTGGTCGCCACACTACATGAGCTCATCCCATCACTCGGTATGGGCCAGGCTCTCTACTTTACAACTCATTACGGCAGGCTCATCCCATCACTTTCGGCGTAAGACGAGCTCTACTTTATGGTCCTTACTGACGAGCTCATCCGTCAGCGTAGACCGAGCTACTGCTATATTTCATTCTGGCGAGCTCATCCCGTCACTTTCGGCCTTGAAGCGAGCTCTGCTGCCGATGCTCTGTGAGGCTCATCCATCACCGGCATGGGCCAGGCTCTGCTTTACTATTCATTCGGCGAGCTCGTCCCATCACTCAGCATGGGCTGAGCTCTGCTTTACTACTCATTACGAGCTCGCCGTCGCTCGGCTTATGGGGCCGAGCTCTGCCTCGCCATTACGGCGGGCTCGTCCGTCTTTTCCGGCATGGGCGAGCTCTGCACACTACTCATTCTTACGAGCTCATCCCATCGCACTCAACATGAATGGAGCTCGCCTGGATATACGGCCGGCTCATCCATCACTTTCGGCATGGGCAGGCTCTACTTTATATTCATTCGAAGGCCGGGCTCATCCCAGTAAACAGCATGAATGAGCCATCACTTCCTGGTCGCCGCTCATCCCATCACTCGACATGGGCCAGGCTCTGTACACCTCTATTCATTCGGCGAGCTCATCCCATCACTCGGCATGGGCGAAGCTCTGCTTTGAGTATACGACCGACTCAATGCATCCTTTCAGCATGGAGCGAGCTGCACTTTATATTCATTCTGTGAGCTCATCCATCCGCTCGGCATGACGGAGTTACACTTTACAGTCGCCACGACAAGCTCATCCCATCACTCGTATGGGCCAGGCTCTACTTTACAATTAATACTGACGAGCTCATCCATTACTTTCGGCATGGGCGAGCTCTGCTACTATTCGTGTGAGCTCATCAAATCGCTCGGCATGGACGAGCTGCTTTGGTCGCCTTGGCAGGCTCATCCCATCACTCAGCATGGGCCAGAGCTCTACTTTACTACTCATTGTGAGCTCATCCCATCACTCGCGTGATGAGCTCTACTTTACAGTGCTTTGTGAGCTCATCCCATCACTCGTATGGAGCGAGCTCTAGCACTATTCATTACGGCAGGCTCTCCCGTCGCTCGAGCAGCATGGATGAGCTCACACTTTACAATTCATGCAGCGAGGCTCATCCCATCACTCGGCATGGACGGCTCTTGCTTTACAATTCGCCTGGCAGGCTCATCCATCACTGGCATGGGCGACTACTTTTACTATTCTTTACGTACGAGCTCATCCCACATCACTGACATGGGCGAGCTACACTTCCTGATTCGTACTGATGAGCTCATCCCATCACTCCAACATCGGATGGCTCTGTATAGCTCGATACGGCGAGCTCATCCCACCACTCGGCATGGGCCAGGCTCTGCTAGTCGCCACTGGCAGGCTCATCCATCCTCGGCATGGGCGAGCTCTGCTGCCTATTCGATACGCGAGCTCATCCCATCCGCTCGGCTATGGGCCAGGCTCTGCCTGGTCGCCTGGCGGTGATCTCATCCCATCACTTAGCATGGGCCGAGCTCTACTTTACTATTCATTACGACGAGCTCATCCATCCTTTCGTATGGACGAGCTCTACTTGCATTCTTTGGCTGACTCATCCCATCCTCGACATGAGCGAGCTACACTTTAAAATTACATACTGGCGAGCTCATCCCGAATCACTCGGCATGGGCCAGGCTCTACTTTACTATTCATTGGCGAGCTCATCCCATCCTCAACATGGACGAGCTCTACTTTACCTCTCATTGACGAGCTCGTCTAAAAGCCACTTTCGGCATGGGCGAGCTGCACCTATTCATTATGAAGCTCGTCTCTGTCGCTCAAACATGGATGAGCTCTGCCCGACTACTCGTGAGCTCATCCCATCGCTCCAACATGGATGAGCTCCTCCTCGAGAATATTCATTCGCTGAGCTCTTCCCATCACTCAGCATGGGCGAGCTCTTGTGCATGGACGCGACCTCTTATTGATAACTCACATTGGCTGAGCTCTTCCCGTCCCTTCCAGCGTGGAGCGAGCTCATCCTCGGAATATTCATTAAACGAGCTCTTCCCATCACTCAACATGGACGAGCTCCTCCTCAATTATTCATTCTGAAGAGCTCTTCCCATCACCCAACATGGACGAGCTCCTCCTCAATTATTCATTACGGCGAGCTCTTCTATCATGCTCAACATGGCGAGCTCTTATTCGCTGTCGGGCGACCTCTTTGACCAGTAATTTCACATTGGCAGGCTCATCCGTTTAGTTTTACATGGGTGACTTTCTTGGAGCAATTGTCGGCAAACTCTTTCCCTCGGCTGCGAGGACGAACTTCGGCCCAACGATCGACATTGGCGAATCCTTCCAGCAGTGCTAAAGCGAAGTCGGGCGGCTCCTGAAGGCGGCGACTAAGTCGACGAGCTTATTCATCTCGCTCACGATCCTCCAATCTGAGCCATTCAAATCTGGAAGAATGGCAGCGATGCTCTATTGAGAGCGAGCGATATATATATATATATATATATATATATATATATATATATATATATATATATATATATATATATATCTCTCTCTCATATATATATACTCTCATATATATATATATATATATATATAAATATGTTTCCGAAGAATTTACACATGCAGGCCGGTCAGACAAGGAGAACATACATATAGATGAACCAAATAAAGCCGGCACCCGAGGCAAACATAAGCATAGGAAGTCGGGGCGTGGCGGAGGAACGGACTGACGAAGGGGAATTGGCCACGGCGGAGTACGAGCTCTTGAATAGTTAGTGAAAAGATTCCTCACCTCGCCGTCAGCGGGAGGTCAAAAATTAAAGTCGGATGCGAGTATGCGTCGGCCGACTTTCCGTTGAAAGAGCGAGCGCCCGAAGCCCCGCTGAGCCTTTGGTCCTCGGCTACCTAATGACCTCATCCCTCACGGCGGCTAAGCTAACTCGGCGATGAGGAATGCAGCGCCCGATCGACATTCTCGTTCGGCCGTTACGCCAAATTTGCGGCGAAGATTCCCGGCGAAGCGATCTCTAATAACCTTTTCGGAAGCTTATGACGAAAGCAGCGAGTTAACACTTATCGTTGGATCAGATTAGCTTACGTAATTCCGGCAGAATCATGACTCGCCCAGGGAGGTAATGAGCTCCTCCCTAACCACCGAGAAGCTCACTCTCGGCAGACTTATTTCTCTCGGGCCCTCACTCAAAATCACTTTGTGGGGCTGGACCACTTCTCTGAACCTCGACCTTGGCCTTCGGTCACGCGAGCTACTTCGGGACCTCGTCTTCCCTACTGCGGGGAGCACGGCCAGAGCGGGAGTATGTTTTAAATCGGACTTAAGTCGCTCTGGCTTCTTGGAGTCATATGCAGCGCCTTTGCTCTTTGGGGCTCGGTTGGATTCGGCGGAAGTGAGAGGCCACCTTCGCTTTATAAATTCGGGGCTTGATTCTTACGTGCTTCTCGTTTAGTTTGGCCTTCTCGGCCGGGCCTTTTTCGAGATGAGTGGCTACACATATCAAACATGAAGATAGCAGCTCAACATGGAGGCGACATGAAGCAAGCACAATTATAGACTTCACCAGAGGCAACCCCTGAAGGATAAAGCGAGAAGCCTCGTCAGCGAAGCATCGCCTTCGACCTCCCGAGGTCGGAGTCCTTGAGATGGAGGAACCGGCCACACACCCCTTGAGTTCGGTGTTAGAAAGCAAAGAGTCAGGGTTTTGATCGTGACTTGCGCTTTCGGGTTTATACCTACTCGCCAGTTACGTATTAAGCCTTAGGGCGGTGACTTCTTCCGAGGCGGATTCAGGACGGTTTATAGGCATAACCACCAGCGATTGCTCGACCGCATAAAGGTCTTTAGCCCTTCCGTCGGGCAAGGGGAGATGGGGGCTCAGTCACGAGACCTCGCCTAAAGGAGGCAGAGCCGCCCGCTCTGGCTCTTGAGTAGGCGGGCGCTCCCGACCACGGGCTGCAATTGGCAGGCGCTCACTCCTCAATGGAGCTCGGTTTTTTCCTTTTCACACTCCGAGGCTTCCGAGACACCACCCCTAAATGAACCAAAATCTCTCCCCTGGTAGGAGCGCGTGATAAGCCCAGCCGGGAGAGGATCCCGGGGGTGCGACGGTAAGACCTCGAAGCGGAGGCGTAAGACCTCGGATTAGATGGACCGGAATGTCAGGCCTTATCAATTCTGCGTGGGGCGAGAAGCGAGGATATCCACGCCAACGCTAGGGCTATGAGCATTATCTTCAGGCGCTTAAGTTCAAGGCAGGCCTACGGAAACAAACGGATAGTCTGAATCGAAACTATCAGCCGCGCCGAGGATCAGTCATACCCAGCGGTACAAATGCTCACGAATGTTGCTCGGGAGCGCCCGGTAGCGTTAGGAACACCCAGGGTGTCATCCTTGTCAGAAGGATTGTATTCCCAATTGAAACCGCTAACGAAGAAATAGCGTCCCTTCCATGACCTATGCGAAGATGGAAGATCAGAGATCACCGTAGGAGCCCCGGAACGTCTGGAAAAATAAAGAAAGCCCTCGGTGGTCTCATTTGGGCGAAAAAGATGAAGAAACAAGGCCAAGCTAGGGATGCCGAGCCCTTTATCCCTAAAGGAAGCCAATAACCCCACCAAAATGCCCCAACCGTTGGGAGCAAGTTGGGAGGGGCAAATGTTGAAATGTTGCAAGACCCTCTTCATGAAAGGGTGCAGAGGAAAACGAAGGCCATTGTCAAAGGCGACCTCTAAAAAACAAACCATCCCGGGCACAAGGCTGCATCAAAGGTTAAGACATCGGGGACCCATACTCGTATACAAGGGGGAGGTCGATGCTTGTTCGGCAAAGGTACTCCTATACGAAGGGGTCGGCCTTCTTAGGTCCCACATTCCGCGACATGTTGACGGCGTATTTAAGGTACTCCGACCCCTAGGATATGTAGTGGGTTTATTTTCACTTTACCGCCTTGTCGGCGGAAGAGGGGCGGCCGTTAGAGTTCGGATATAATGAGGCAGTGGGAGAGCATCTCGACTTTATCTGATTACCGACAACAGCGAGGAGTCATGCAATCCGTAAAGCGACCGGACCCATGACGGAGACAAGCAACAAGAAATAAAGCCAATGTCAGTTTAACATGATGTTTCGATAGTACCAATCAAAATGCGGACACGATGGACCCCCCGAGGAAGGTACAATGAAGAAAGTGCAGCGCCAAAGGCGTAAACGGGGCGAGAAGAAAGGGTCCGGAAGCGAGAGCGAGACAAGGCGAAAGATATCCACAAAGCGAAGGAGCGGAGGAAATGGGAGAAATAAGCGAAAACCTAAGGGTGTGTTATTACAAGACTTATGGCCAGGCGTGAGGCTTTAAGCAGGCCAGACCCGAACGAGGCGGCAGAGCGCAGCCGATACGAGAGGAATTACAGCCCTTGCCCACGCCAGCATACACAAGGGCTGGGGGGCAATTGATAGGGTTTAAAACTCTCTAGGTCGACTGACACTCCTGATGCTGACACCACGTGTCCTAAAACTCTCACCTCAGTAAGCCAAAACTCACACTTACTGAACTTGGCGTATAGTTGATGGTCTCTCAACAACTGTAAATCGATCCTCAAGTGATACTCATGCTCCCACTCTGACTGGGAGTAGATCAAGATGTCATCCACGAAGACTACGACAAACTGATCTAAATAGGGGTTGGAGATATCCTATGCATGAGATCCGCGGGCTTTCTTAGCGCATTCGTCAATCCAAAGGCATCTGCCGTAAACTCAAGAACCCATAGCAGCGTCCTAAATGTCTTAGGTATATCGTATCCCTAACCCTCAGCTGATGGTAACAAGTGCGAAGGTCTATCTTTGGAGTAGAATCGCTCCTCAGTGATCAAACAAATCGTCAATCCTCATTGTGGTGCAGATTCTTGATCGTAACCCTGTTCAGCTGTCGGTAGTCAATGCACAGTCGAAGGGTCTTGTCCTTCTTCTTCGCAAATAGAACTGAAGCGCCCCATGGTGAAGTGCTCGGTCTAATGAACCCCTTGTCCAATAACTCTTGTAAGCTGGACTGCGAGTTCTATGACTCAGTGGTGCCGTCACATCAGGAGTCATAGAGATGGGTGAAATACCGAGGGGAGTGTAACTCGATGCAAGTTTACTACCCTGCAATGGAGTAGTCGGGTAACTCATGCGGAAAAACATCCACATACTATACTACTTTTTCGGTAGATCTAGAAGTCACGGTCTCTCCTGCGTCCTCTAGGGTAAGGCTCGCTAGCCAACCATCTTATGTGACTGGACTCATATATTGCCCAATGCACAGGCGAAATGTCATGCTTGTCTCCACAGAGCACCACGCGAGTGCAGATCTACGTGTAGGCGGTAGCCCTTCACGCTCTGATCGATAAGCAGCCACATTAGTGTCGACCCGATCCATCCCGAGGATGACATCGAACTCGACATGTCCATGATCCTCGGGTCCCTTTGTGGTGGAGTCCCGAGATCTCGACTCCTGGCTCGACATATCGTCCCTATTCTCGCCATAATCCCTAGGAACTCCACATTTTAGGCTCCTCTAAGGTCAAGAGGTCCTTGCCCACTGCAGTGCAGGCCTCACTCTACAGCTAGAGCGCGGCTAGTCTAATCTGAGTCGTGTCAGAGGTAATCCCCATGGCCTCTAACACCTTCTCGATCTGCATAAATCAATGGTATGTCACCATCGAATCTCCTCCCCCTGTGAATGTCGGAGGATGATGCGCCCTAAACCTTTGGAGGTTACTAGGATCTTCCTGTCTGCACACTTTATATACCAGCTGTGCGATAGCATTCTTTGTAGTACCCTCTGACCTTAGTAAAACCTGGCGATCAAACCTTTGGTGGTGCGTAATACCACAGCGGGAGCGCCCTCTGCGTCCTCGTCCTCGATAGCCATCTTATGCAGTTCAATGGCAAGTTAAATCCTGTCTGATTATCTACAGGCCTTAACACGGCCGGGACACTATTCATACACGTAAATCAGTGTATACACACTATCCTTGCATTTTCAGGTAATGCAAGGCAATCAAATTTTTGCGTTAAAAATATTGTTTTCAACAAAAAATTTATTTTCGAAAATTTATTTATTTATTTATTTTTGAAATTTATTTTTTTTGAGAATTTTGTCTAATTGCAAGTTTAAAATTCAATGAAGTATCTACGAGGACATAAGCAACTCAAGATACTATTCACACACCAGAAGAAAACATTTTCACATACCTCGTCAATGCATTTGTAGTAAATGCAATATGAATGTCTTATATATTAAATCACCCCCAAGAAATTTTTTTAAAATTTTGTACTCTTTTTTTTTTCCAAATCCTCCCGGTAGCCTTCACGCTGCTTCTAGGCCCTTCCGGCCTTTATAACTTTGCTACCATTTGATGATGCAATAGCTTAACCCTTCAAATCACCTAAAATTTTATATAAAATTTTAATTTGTATAATTATCATTTTCGGGGTTTAATTAAAACCCTTTCTGTCTGGCCCCGGAATAATTTTCGAATTCCACAAAACCCGATACATTTAAGCGGAGCACTATCGAGAAAAATTTTTTTTTTTCGTTTATTTCTTGTTCGTTTCTGGACTGTTCTGCCCATAATTTCTGGAACACCTAAGGTTATATTTTCTCGGCCTTAGTATTCAACAATTCCTCCTATGCTACTCACCAAGCATACAATTTCATACAATTCACATACAACACAATGAATTCATCAAAATGCACAACTCAATCACCCATCACATTTTAATTCACCAAAATGCACAATGATGTATGATCTATCCGTGCCATCAAGTCCTAAGGTATTTAGTATACCTAACCTACACCCACCGAGCTCGAGAGTGGCCGTTTACCTTTGCTTTCTACGATACCAAGAAATTTGTGATGCCCCCGAGGCAGGGGTCGTTGATACCCGTCTGACCCACGGAATACTTCGTGAATGGTGACCGACATTTTTCTGAATCGGGCGAGAGTCTCTTTGTGCGGGAGCTCTACCCAAATGAGAACACATAAACTGTCCCCAAGCGAGTCAATATAATCCAATATATCAATTACGGCCACTTGGGCGCATAAACAACACTCAATTATACATGCCAACTATGAATCCAACTATATACCTAATAGTTACAAGAGTTAATATGTTTATACTCTTATACAATACATACATTAAACTTAAATAGTTTGAATAAATGTATACATCAAAGCCACAACCCGGCTTTCTTCACAATCCTCAGATCTCTAGAATGAGCACGTCCCTCATACGCCTCACTGTGTGTAAAGGGGTCCCACGGCGAAGTGAGCTAATGCTCGGTAGTGGGAATCCTTTAAGTGGAACACTCGCCACCTAAGTGCGGTCTGCAATGTTCGATTTAAACACACATTCAAGCAAATGCATGATCCTACTTGAATGTCTACGCTGACCCGACTCGGATCCACGAGTCCTCAGGCTCTCTCACACTCACCTAAGCCTCGTATGAGAATTTTTATTTTGTTAGTTTGTGGACAACCCTCCGATGTGTATATATATATCAATTGGAGCGCTCAGACGGTGATATATATTTGTTTATGGACACTACCACTCGATGAATATCAGGTGGTAGCTCAGACAATTGATATTTTAATTGGACTACCCTCAGATGAGTAATATTTTGAAATGACCCTCCCAGAGACCTTTTCTGCGAGCTGTCTCATGCACTAACTCTGTAGTCTGCAGGATGTTCCGGTGCATATGGAGCACTATGTATGCCATTTCCAATACGATACATTCACATTGCAAATATGTAAACATGCACATATTCACATAATATCCAATGCCCAATCATGTCATGTAATTATCATTTCAAACATCAAAATTAGCTCACTTGGGCTAATAATCAAACACGAGCAATTTGTTGAAAATCACTCGGCCCGAACCACATATTTTCACAAAATTATATTTTGAGGCACTATTTGAGATAATTAGAACCCTGTTTACTATTAGGAAAAATCACAAAACCTCGGTTTATAGCAGACCCGGGTTTCCACGACCATTCCGGCCTCAATCCAATCAATACTGCGCATCAACACACAAATGCATAATTTACACCAAAAATCGGTAGTGGAGCAGCCACGGCGTTGCTCCATTTGATTTTCAAAAATACGTATCAATTCGGGTCCCAGTTTGGGACCCGATCAACTACCTAACGGCCTCATTCGACTCAAACATTAGTAAAACACTTAAAATGAGGAATAAAACTCAAGTAGGGAGAAACCCCTACCTCTCGGAGTTTGAGGAAACTCCCTAAATCCGGTACCCACGCGAAGCCCTCTCCGCGTAGAGCAGTTCTCCTTCTTGTCCCGAAGACCGCCGACGGTCGGATCGCTTGTATTTCTAGAGAGAAGTTCCCTCTCTCTCTAAAACTCTCTCAATCTGCTCCTCTCTGTCGATTTCCTGGTCTGCTTCCCGTTTTTCTCTTTTGCCCTTTTGATTAAATGAAGAAGAGCACTGTTCGCATTTCATTTTATTCTCATTTAATCACTTTAATTGATTAATTCCTTCTTTCTCCAGGTTTTGACATTGACCTTATCTCGGTCATCAGGTTTCGTCATTTCTTACCTCATATATAGTGCATGAGTACTTGTTATATGTGACTTTAAGTCGCATCGTAAATCGTTACTCTGTTTTGAAACGCAATGCCTCGAAACGATGCCAGCTTCATTGTCTCGGAATATTGTAGAGTATCGTGCTAACTAGATTACACGACGATTCCAGCAGGTGAAATCCCGTTTATCATCCGAGATCCTAGAAGAATAAATTACGGTTTTGTGAAATAATTTTAACGAAATTACGATTTTGCCCTTTTCCATAAATTTGGAATTCCTCGGGTCTTACATATTTACCCCCTACACTTTAAAAGGCATGGGGCTAAAAATGTGTTTTTCCTATAAAATATTGGTTGGTAGTTTAATTTTACCTTGCCATCACTTCAAATATTTCTTATAATGTCCACATTATCAGTTTAGTTTGTTGCATCTCCTGGCTATAGTTCATTGGTTTGCTTTTTTTACATTTTATGTTCGGGCTTACGACATTTAGAGCGAAAAACACAAAATTTTCTAAAATACAAAGGTAGAAATATTTTAAATCTAATATATTTTTGCCATTTGGTAATGTGTTTTTCAAAACACTTTCTAAAATTTGATAACCTTAAATTTTAAGCGAAGTGTCTTTTGAATCACTTTCTAAAATTTGGAAATTATGAATTAAGTTGAAGTGTATTTTAGTGATACTCTAAAATTTTGAAAATTTTGATTTACATTGAAAGTGTTTTTTGAAGTTACATTTTCTATAATTTTAAAATTTTTGAATTTAATGTTTGTCTTTTTAAATGTGGGCATTTCTATCAAATATATATATTGAGAGAGATTTATGATACGCAAATATGTTATTATTTGGAAATACTTTACTTTATTTATTTATTTAAAGTAAAAACTAATTATGTTATGTTTTAAATAATATTTTCAAAACTTTTATAATTATTTGCTAACTTTTTATTATTATTTATTAATTTAATTTTAGTAGTTAATTATTAAATTTAATTAGTAATTTATTTGTCAAATTTTATTTTAAATTATAAAAATATCTGCTCCTTATTACTGTTTATAGTATTCGTATTATTATTATATATTAAGAAATTTAAAAATAACCATATTTAAGAAATATTAAAAAAATATAAAAATTAAACAAAAGTAAAATGATAAATACAAAAAAAAAAAATGAAAGTGCAGTATAATAATTTTAAAAGATAAAATAAATTATATTTCAAAAATAATAGGATAAATCATATGGTCATCATGCATAGCTCATATGGTAGAACGTTCATCGTTTATAAAATATATGATATAGGAAGGAAACGGTTCCGGGTTCAAGTCTCAATTGATGATTGCTGTTAACCAAAAAACTAAATTTATAATTTATTTCTTAAAGTGGAGCTGTTGGATGAGAAGTTTTAAGTCTTAAGGCTACGTGTTGAACAGTTTAAAAAAATCACCAATTTGTCGGTATATCCACAACTCCTCTGGCGTGACTCACGTTCGACATGTTCTCTAATTGTGTTTTGCTAAAATATCGGTCGGGAGCTGTTATATCGGCAAGCATCCGCTTTTGCCCATTTTCCATTCAAACAAGCCATAATCATTTGGAGTTCGATCGATACATATCATCAAACGATATTTCACGATTTTTTTTATCATTTGTTCTAAATAAGTGAAACTTTAAAAAAAAAAAAATCTAGATCACTGATTTGTAATTATTTTTAATGTAAATGAAATCTTTTGACACTTCTTATATACATTTAAAAAATAATAATAATAGAAATAAAATTCCCAAACCATTAAAAATATGACATAGTAAATCCCTTTGTTAAGACAAAATATCATGCAATGAAATAGTAATCCTTTGTTAAGACAAAGTATCACAGCCACTCTGAACAATACGGTGGGACCAGTTATGAATCTCTGTATTTTAACCAAAGGTCTGGTTGGCTGGAATGCGATAGTGTTATGTGATAGGAACTTTTACTCTCTTGTGAATTCTCTGGTTTTGAATGAGAGTTAGTGCGGATATATGGTAGAAACGTTCATCGTTTATAAAATATATATTAACAAGGAAGGAGACAATTCGGGTTCAAGTCCCGATTGATAGTTTACTTTATTGCTTAACTTAAAAAAAAAACTAAATTTATAATTTATTTAATTAAAAATTGGAGTTGTTGAGACGAGAAGTTTTAAATTAAGGCTACGTGTTGGGCAATTTAAAAAAATAGCCAATTTTATCGGTATATCCATAACTCCTCTAGGCGCGTGACTCACGTTCGACATGTTCTCTAGTGTGTTGCCAAAATATGGGTCAAGGACCATAGATATATCGACGAAACATCAAAGCACCATTTCCATTCAAACAAGCCATTGGCATCATTTGCAGTTGACGATACATATCATCAAACGATATTTGTGATTTTTATCATTTTGTTCTAAATAAGCGAAACTTTTTAAAAAAAATCTAGATCACTGATTTGAAATTATTTTTAATGTAAATGAAATCGTTTGACACTTCTTATATACATTTAAAATAATAATAATAATAGAAGCAAAATTCCCAAACCATTAAAAATATGACATAGTAATCCCTTTGTTAAGACAAAATATCATACAATGAAATAGTAATCCTTTGTTAAGACAAAATATCATACCATGAAATAGTAATCCCTTTGTTAAGACAAAATATCCATAACCACGAACATGTAGGTGAGATGGTTATGGTCTCTCTTATTTTAACCAAGGTCTCGGGAGTTCGAGGCGGGAATGCGATCGTGTTATGTGGTGAAGACTTCGCTCTTGTGGTCTATCCCGTTTTGAATGAGTTAGTGCGGGATGTGGTATAACTTAAAAGTATCTTTCGTGTGCATGAGTTCGCTAAGGACACCTCATGCTGACAAAAAAGACAAAATATCCCTTATGTTAAACACATAAATACATAACATAACATATTCATTATATTAATGTAGAGACTTACAAAGTTTATTATATGTACATTATGCATTTGATGAATACTTTGAAGAAAAATGTAGAATATCCTACATTGAATTTCAAGCTAATAATAATAAAATCATATAAAATAATAATTTTCACTTATTAAAGTATATTCTTAATTTTACATAGTTTCTAGTTGTAAATATTTTTATCTGACTATAGAACATGTATCCGAAGTATATTGGTGTATAATTTGGAAACCATAAAAATGTATAAATTATTTTTATAGCAGCCTCAAATTACTAACACTGTAGTATTTTATTATATAGAGCCATGTAATCATAATAAATACTTTTTTGTACATTTATATTGATTGATGACTAACTACTAAAATTATCCAAAGATAAAATAATGAGAATTGTATAAACTCACTCCATCAAATAGATTAAAAATAATGAAAGGATAATTTTTCATTACTTATCCTCATAAATAATTTTATAAAAATAAAAATAAAATTTGCATAAATCAAACTCATGACTAAAGATTGTTTTAATAACTATTTTCAAAACGATTTATATTATTTTCACAAAATAAAGTAAAAAAAACCATATTTAAATATCAAAATTGTTTTATATTATGTTTTTTTGATAAAGTATTTTATGTTCTTAAAAAGTAAGAAATGTTATGTTTTTAAATAACATCTTTTGTTAGCCTAAAAACGATCGTTTGTTACTTTCTATAGTTTTCCTTTATTTTAAATGATTATTTAAATATATATATATATTCATGCAAACAAATAAAATGATTCATAATAAAACAAAAAAAAATATAAATTTATTTAAAAATATTTAAAATATTATAGGTTTTCAAACAAACTTTTTTTTTATAAAGTATCAAGGAACAATTTTAAAATTTTTTTTTAAATATTTCATAATCATGTACGGTATACCCAATTTTGTAAATTATTAACTAATAGCCTTTCAACAATAGTTTTTATATTAAGACATAATTATAAGTTTTTTTTTATAATTAAACACTTTAGTTATAATGTAATAAATTATCTTTATTAGACTCCAATCGGGACCCCTCTTTTCCTTATGCCTGCCTTTTTGCATGATGAACACGTAATTATAAATTTTTTGTATAGGTTTTGGTCGAAGTTGTGACGCCCCAAAACCGGGGTGTCCGTTGACTACCCGTCAACCCGCGGAAATCTACATGTCTCATGTTATAAGACCCATACATGTGCAAATATGGCCACTTGGGCCTACACATCCTACTCATAAAATGTATATTTTATACAAAATGATTTAATTACTATTTGTTTACAATTTATACAAAAAAAATGGGTTTCTTGCCCGGAATTTTAGAAAATACAAGATAAGGCCATCTTGGCCGTTTCTTCGCCTCTAAGGTCTCGGATGCGTCCCATCCCCAAGTACGTCTTCAGTACCTAAAAAATATATTCCCTCGACAGGGTGAGCAATGCCCAGTAGTAGAATTTCCCTACTTGGGTTACTCCCCACTTAAGTGCAATGCAATGACACACAAACATTCAACACATGCTAATATATCACTCATGCATATATTAACATAATTAGTTCCCATAAATCATGTTATTCTATTTACAACAATAACATAAACTTAGCTCACATGGGCTGGGTACAGTCAAACAGTTCATCTTGGGCGCCTGAAATCACACTTAGCATGTTATTGGCTCGTACATGATAGCGACATCGTTGCGCAAATCACCCGAACGGTCAGGTGGGCGTCGAAACACTCTAGAAGTTTCTTTACTTGGACCAAATCTTTTGGAACTGAAACCCGCGGCCGTCAAGGCGCCGACAAATCTCCGTCCGTTACGCCCAGTACTTCCAAGCGAAGTAAAGCAAGTGGGGAGAAAACCCTACGCTAGGAGTTGTCGAAACTCCCGGCTGTACCACGTGTAGTCCTTCTTAGTGGGGAACAACTTTGCTTCTTGCCTCGTCGGAGCTCGCCCGTCCCGATCGTCGGAAAAAACAGAGAGAAGGTGAACTTCTCTGCAAAAACCCTCTCTTTCTCTCTCCTCTTTCTCGGTTGGTCTCTCTGCTACTTTCCCTCTAAGCCGGATTGGTCGAATTGGAACGAGAGAAAATTATACCGATGCCGCATGTCAAATTTCTATTGGTTGGGAAGTTACACGCACCTCTTATCCGACCACTTGAAATTTCCTCTAATGGCATGATGCCATGTCAGCATGTAGGCCACAGCCCGAGGCTCAATGTTGTGCATCACGCAGCGGACACGATGTCGCCTCTTGGCCACCCCAGCGTGTCAAGTGTCCCATCCCTCTCGGTGCCTCGAAGCGTGAAATTCCGGTGTCTCGGGTGACGAATCGGCCGTAGTAGCGCTAGATTTCGCGAAGGCGATTCCAGCGGTGAAGTCGTTTTGTCATCAGATTTAGAAAAATTCGGTTTTCAGCAAAGTACCATTTTATCATTCCTTAGAAACATGGATTTTGAGTCTCACGAAATATTATTAATTTATTTTTTGTGACTCCTAATTATTATTATTATTATTATTTTGAATCTTTTTGTAAATGGATATGAAAAATGTTTAATGGCCAGGTTAAACACTAAATTTTCTGTAGTTCATAATTGTTGGTATATCTTTTTTTCCAGGAAAAGTCAATGTTTTAAAAACCAGACCGGTGATTGAACGGAAAAGTTACGGTTCATAGTTCATATCGGACCGTGGTCGAGCAAGCGGTTGAACCGGTGACGTCATAAATATATAATTTATATATTTTTAAATATAAAATTATTTTAAATATATATAATTTAATAATGTATAATGCTATTTATTTATTTTTATATAGTCGTATCAATATTTTAAATTTCATTGAAAAGAAATTTCCAAATACTATAAAAGGAGAATTTATTGAAAATTTAAATCTTTATTGAAAAGTAAAATTTTAAAAATTTCTTTTTTAAAACATAATTTAGTATTATAAATTTAGGAAAACATAAAATTTATTGAAAATGAAAAAATAATATTTACATTTATATTGTAATAATTTTAAATGAATATATTAAATTTGTTTGCCAACTTTATTCATAAAATCTCAATGCAGTATAGTGGTTTAGAACCTATTGTCCTTGAGGACTTGGGTTCGAATCCTGAGTTGAAATTTTTTTCTTTATTCTTCAAACCCCCTTAATTTTTGTCCCATGGGATGAGATAAAAGTGAGGTCTTTATATACCCTTCCATTTTCATAAGGATACAATGGCTTCTTGGGCTACGAGGTTAAGAATTGGGCCTATGATATGTAATTTAAATTTGAGTTTCATTTAAATATAATGAGTTGGAGTCTTTAAATGGTTAATGGGTTGAGTTGGGTTGGTTGTCAGAAGCTCATGGAGACCGTTTGGTTCGAGCGGTCCACCGGTCCAACCGCCGGTTCCAGCGGTTCATGACCGGGTCAAATGGCACTCCGACTCAATGGGTGAAACGAGATGGAAAACACTAGGTCGGCCGATTACCGTGGGTTCAAAAAAGTATATAGAAGGAAAAGAAAATTAAAAAATACATATAAAAGTCAATAAGTTATTTTTCCATCCTCAAATTAAATAAATTGAAAATACATCACAGTTCTTTGTAATTTTGTTTTATATTTGATTTTTTTTTTAGATTTTATTAGACTTCCAAATAAAATAAAATAATTTTCCTAATAAATTTTTCCTTAGTACTTACAGTCCAACCAAACATTACTACCTAAAAGAAAAAAAATGGAAAGGAAAGAAAATTAAAAAAGGGGAATATATAAATTTTCTCTTATTTGGTTATCCATGAATTTTTTTTTAAAAAATAAGAATGTATTTTGTATTTTTCCTTTCCAAAACTTTAATAAATGTTTCTCTTATTTCATATTTTATAACCATATAAAAAATACATTACTAAAATAATTATATACATATAATATAAAACAACTTTTTTGTTTCTTTTCCTTTTTTTTTTTTCTTTTTTTTTGAGAAAGAACAAATTTATTAATTTGGATCCTGGAGAGACATGGGGAAGGGGTAAGAAAACCCTTTCCATGGCCCAGTTGAAACCTAGTTTGTATAGAGTTTTATGAAGTGTTAACTAATAGCCTTTCAACAATAGTTTTATAATAGGACATAATTATAAGTTTTTTATAATTAAATACTTTGGATTATAATGTAATAAATTATCTTTATTAGACTCCAATCGGGACCCCTCTTCTCTGTCTTGCACCTTTTTGCATGATGAACACGTAATTATAAATTTTTATATAGGTTTTGAGGTGAAGTATTATTAATTTATTTTTTTGACGACTCACAATTATTATTATTATTATTGTATTTGAAATACAGCTCCTTAATTATTAATCTATAATATTAGTTATTTTATAGATTTTTAATGATTCTTATAAGTATTTTCAGGTACAAATACTTTTAAATCTTTTGGAGAAAAGGCATTAGTAAGTAATGAAAACGTTTTTAATCCTAAAAGACACTTGAAAGCAAATAATATCTTATTCCTTTAAAAATCAAAATTCATATTTTCATATTAAATTATCATTATTTTTCCTTCTATTTACATTTCACTTTTTTAAAATCTAATTATATTTTTGAAAAAGGCAGTGCTCTTTTTAAATGGATATGAGGGGTGTAGCAGGAGTTGTCGAAAGCGAAGAATATTGAAGCAAAGCTGGCTCCATTCGATTTTAAAGTGAGTTGACTTATTTCACGGGCTGTTCTGAGGGCGCTTGTGAGCCGGGAGTTGAGGAGTGCTGGCTGAAACTCGTTTAACTTCTGACTTGTTCCACGAGCCTAGTTATGAGCTTTATCGCGAACTTTGAGTTACTTGACTTCTTCGCGAGCTTTATTTAGAGTGACGGTGAGTTTGAGGGTGCTCAGGCTCGGCTCGTTTAACTTACGAGCCTCAAAATGATGTTCGGGAATTAAAAAAAATGTTCATCTAAAATAGCCAACATACAACTAAATTAAAAAGATAAGACAATAAAAGTTCAATTAACTTGATTGAAGTTCAAGAGTTAAAATATTCATTATGTTCATTTGAAGGAAAAATTTGTTGTGCATCAAAACTTTTTCTCCATGTTCACGAGCACAGTTAATGAGGAACACTCGCGGCTGTGCGAGCTTGTTCTGGGCGACGAGCCGAGTTTGAGGTTGCTCGGGCTCGGCTCGTTTAACTTACGAGCCTTAAAATGATGTTCGGGCTTGGCTCGTTTAACTTAATAAACGAGGTTCGGTGAGCTTCCTATCTTGAGTAGAACACGAGCGACTTGGCTTGGTTGCAGCCTAGTTGCGCACCAGAATTTCTGTAGTTCATAATTGTTGGTATATTTTTTTTTCAGGGAAAAGTATATAAGGAAGGAAGAAAATTAAAAAATACGGATAAAGTCAATGAAGTTATTTTTTTTAATCCTCAAATTAAAATAAATTGAAAATACATACAGCTCTTTATGATTTGTTTATATTTGATTTTTTTTTTTGAGATTTTTATTAGACATCCAAATAAAATAAAATAATTTTCCTAATAAATTTTTCCTTAGTACTTACGATTCAACCAAACATTTACTACCTAAGAGAAAAAAAATGGAAGGAGAAGAATAGAGCAAAAAAGGGAATATATAAATTTTCTCTTATTTGGTTATCCATAGATTTTTTAAAAAACTAAGAGATAATATTTTGTATTTTCCTTTCCAAAACTTTAATAAATGTTTCTCTTATTTCATATTTTATAAGCCATATAAAAATACATTACTATTTATTTATTTTTATATAGTCGTATCAATATTTTAATTTTCATTGAAAAGAAATTTCAAATCTTATAAAAGGGGAGAATTTATTGAAAATTTAAATCTTTATTGAAAGTAAAATTTTAAATTTTCTTTTTAAAACATAGTTTAGTATTATAAATTTCAGGAAAACATAAAATTTATTGAAAATGAAAAAAAATATTATTTACATTTATATTGTAATAATTTTAGAAATGAATATTATAAATTTGTTTGTAAACATTCACCAAAACTCAGGCGGCATAGTGGTTTTAGAACACCTATTGTCCTTTAGGACTGGTTCGAATCTTGCAAGCTGAAATTTTTTTCTTTTATTCTTCAAACCCCTTGAAGAAATCTTGTCCACATCGAGAAAGAGATAAAAAGAATTGAGGGTCTTTATATACAACTTTTGCCATTTCGCCCAGGATACAATGACTTCTTGGGCTATATGTTAGAATTGGGCCTGGGATATGTGGGCTGAAATTTAAGAGTTTCATTTAAATGTATAATGGGTTGGATCTTTAAATGGTTAATGGGTTGAGTTAGCCAGATTCTGACTCACCCATCGAACCGTCAGGTTCTGCGGTTCATAATCGAGGTCAAAATGGCCTCCCGACTCAATGGGTGAACGGACGGGCTCTTCAGTCATGGTCGACCCGGTTCTGAAAATATATATAGAAGGAAAGAAAAATTAAAATATATAAAAGTCAATAAGTTATTTTCCATCCTCAAATTAAATAAATTGAAAAATACATACGATTCTTTTGTAATTTTGTTTATATTTGATTTTTTTTGAGATTTTTATTAGACTTCCAAATAAAATAAAATAATTTTCCTAATATTTTCCTTAGTACTTCTGGTCAACCAAACATTACTACCTAAAGAAAAAAATGGAAGGAAAGAAGAGGTAAAAAAGGGAATATATAAAATTTTCTCTTATTTGGTTATCCATGAATTTTTTTAAAAAATAAAGAATGTATTTTTGTGTTTTCCTTTCAAAACTTTAATAAAAACGTTTCTCTTATTTCATATTTTATAACCATATAAAAAATACATTGCTAGAATAATTATATACATATAGACTTCCAAATAAAATAAATAATTTTCCTAATAAATTTTCCTTAGTACTACGGTCAGCAAACATTTCTACCTAAAAAGAAAAAAAAAAAATGGAAGAGAAAGAGGTAAAAAAAGGGAATATATAAATTTTCTCTTATTTGGTTATCCATGAATTTTTAAAAAAAAATAAAGAATGTATTTGTATTTTCCTTTCCAAAACTTTTTAATAAATGTTCTCTTGTTCATATTTTTATAACCATATAAAAAATACATTACTAGAATAATTATATACATATAGACTTCCAAATAAAATAAAATAATTTTCCTAATAATTTTTCCCTTAGTACTTCTGCTTGTCTGACCAAACATTACTACCTAAAGAAAAAAAAAATGGAAGGAAAGAAAGAGGTAAAAAAGGGGGAATATATAAATTTTATCTTATTTGGTTATCCATAATTTTTTTAAAAAATAAAAAATATATTTTGTATTTCACTTTCAAAACTTTAATAAGCGTTTCTCTTATTTCATATTTTATAGCCATATAAAATCATCTCAACTCAAACTATTTCTTGCCAATGGAGAAAGAAATCACACCTTTAGTTATCACCATCAATGTTACGTGGACGAGGCTCTTAAAAGCACGGAGAATGTTGATTACACGGCTGCAGTAAGGACCCATCCACTGAGTGTTAAAAATCACAGTTATGCCTTGAAAGAACTCTGTCATTCATTCTCCCTCCGCAGGAAAAAGGGCTTTTGAGGCTAGTGTCCATGAGGTATACTTGTTTTCTTCAACAGTGCATTCGTTTGACCGGTAATTTTCATTTGTTATGGTTTGTTCCGTGATCGATAATCAAGTGGTGACATATTTCCCTCTCCTCTGATTATAATAGCTTTTATTCTTGTTCTCCACATGGGTATTAGGTTGCATATACTTGTATACTTGTTTGTCATAAAAATATATTTCAATAAAAGTGCCTTTTTTTCATAAAGTGGATAAGCCCTTTGGTGGATCGTAAAGTGATTCTTGTTGAATCTCAGTCAAAGCGGCCAGAGAGGCCCTCAATTTCTTAAAAGTCCTTTTTCGACTCTATATTAAACAAAGTAGTAGTGATAGAAACACGGAACTCATGTTCTTGCAAAACCACCGCCTTTACCTTCCCGGTTGCACGGTATCGGCATGGTGTGCGACCCGGTTAGGCTTGCTTCTCGACCTTCTTCAACATTTGATGTGATTGTTCCACTAAAGGCTGAATCTTTGCTCCTCCTGCTCTGTGTTTAGTTTTGACTCAAAAGATGTCAGAGCTCCACCCTTTACATTTTCTTCCTCGCTCTGGGTTGCTTGGGTAGATCTTTTGGCTAAAATTTGGGGCTTTCTCGAACCAAAACGAGAAAGTTCAAGCGGTCGGTATCCACTTTTCAACATTTGATTATTTGTTTGGGAAATATTTGTTGTTTGATTACTCCATTCCTTTGCTTTGAACATTGTTTAAATGCCTTTTTTGGATAATAGATGGAATTGGGTCGGTGCGAGAATCGCATCCCAAGGCGATACTAACAACATCAGCGTTTCGGCCTCAACATCAGCTTTGCAGGCATGTTCTCCTTTGGATCTCCTTCCAACAATGCTAATCAAAACAATGGATTAGTTACTTCAAGTTTCTCTATGTTTACTTCCCCAAGTCAAGTTCTCAGTTCAATCTTCAAATCAAAGTGTCTCCATGGCTTTACCGTCAATGCGCAAGCTGCGGCAAATGCTTTCTTTGTATCAACTAGCCACAGTAGCAGTCTCTCTCTCTGTATCAACTGCTGCCGCACCTTCATTTTCTGCACCATCATCCTTTTTCACATTTGGATCCTCTGTGGCTCCATTAACTTGGCTTCTCGGTTCAGCGGCCCCTTCAGGAATCAGGAGCTAATAATACTTTCCAATTCGGAAGCCAACCAAGTCCAGTTTTCAGTCTTCTAGTAGTCTAGATTTTAATGCTGCTGGTAGCTTCTCTTCTCATTAGGAAGCGCGCGTGATATGTCAAATCGGAGAATGATCAAAAAAGTTAAATCATTGAGGGTCCAAGCGAGACAATATTTGTATGATCAGATTAATGGTTGGAGAAAATCAAACATAGCTACTGGAATATAATACTTTTGGTTTGGTTAGAATTATATCTCAGTTTTTGGTTATCATGTTGTGAGAAGAACAAAAGGAGGAAAATAATGTTAATAATTTTCTATTCATGTTAAACAACTAATTTTCTTATATGAATATCATGTTTCACATCATCTTTTATGTTAGGCGTTAGGTCACATACTCACATATGGAAAGTTAAACAAATCAAACATAATTTATTATTATGATGATGAGATTCTTTACCTCAATGTTCATATTAATTTGTTTCAACTGCTCACAAATTCAATCTTGTCATCCTACCTCTCTCTTCCATTGCCTCATATCTATATCTATTTGTGGCTTATTCATAGAATATGCATATAGCTTTGCACCTTTATGGATTCAACTTGGACTCCTCTTGTTTCATGAAGCTAGCTGCTGCTTAAAATACCTCACTAATTATATTCACTTTCACAAAGTTGTCTTTTATCCTCACACAAGTTAGGCATGTTTAATAATTAAAAAAAATTTAACTTTTTTTTCTTAAAGACAAAGATGATATTCTCTTTAATTATTTTCACTTATTTTAAATTGACCCACAAAATAACACTTTATGTAAAATAGTTAAAAATAATAAATATTTTAAATAAAAATTCTTATAAAATATTAAATGCAATTTCAAAAATCATTTTTTTTTAAAATAATTATCAAATATATTTAAATGATTGCCTCATGGTTGTTTTTATAACTAAATATTTTAATTTATAATGTAGTAAATTATGCTCACTTGAACTTCGAACTTATGACCTCCTATACATTATCTTTTGAAAAACTAAGCATTTT